>JAPYYV010011130.1:0-13577 GCA_030522625.1 Copidosoma aretas | reverse complement strand
TCGAACGGTCACCCATCCAAGTACTAGCCGCGCCAAATGCTGCTTGACTTTCAAGATCGACGGAACTGCGACTCTACCATTGCGCTACCGTGTCGGTCGTGTGTGTACACTACTGATAACTAAGACATTTAGAGTTATTGTGATTCTCATGGATGTCATGTATATAGCATCGTAATAGATCTGTAAACTTGTATTATTTATCATCCGCAATGCATTAAGTCCTCAAAAGTCCCAAAATTACGCACTGCTCCGCCATCAGATGGCGTCAATACACTTAGACACAGTGAATAGATGACGCGCTCGCGCACTCTATTCTTATACATCTTCATTAAGAGAAGTAAAAGTTTACTATTAACGTGGTAAGTTAATTATAAACGTACTGTAGTGTTATGCTGGTTTTTTTTAAAGAGTGTAAATGTTAACTTACAAAAGTTTATAGTAATCGTCGCACGTTTATTATAAACTGACGATACGTATTCAACGTATTCACACGTTAATTATAAACGTATGAGAAGTTAAAACCTCTTAGAAATTCGTATGGTAATACTTAACGGACCAAGGTTTACCATAACCTTTTCTTCTCTCAGTGTTCTATTCCAGGCTTTTTCCCGCGCTTTATATAAATAATCTCACGCGTACATACAATTTTAAGAAAGAGTTTATCTATGTACCTCTTTAAATAATTTTCAAAGTAACTAGATTTTATTCAAAATCATTCCATGCACGCATAAGCAATTACTGAAACTTAGAAATGTACTATTCCATTCCAAATCAATTATTTATTTTATTGAACAACAATGAAAAATAAAATCTTCTCTTAAACGAACACAATTGATTTATTCTTCTACAAGAAATTCATAAATAAGAACTACAAATTCATGAAGAAGAACTACATAAATATTTATTTCATTTCTACTGTATTTTTAAGATACATGAACGCCTCGACGCAATCCAGGCGAAAAAAAAGCAAAAACCCAGTCTGCCCAAGCGTTCGACTAAGACGGGAGCAACGACCGCTGAAAATAAACACTTACTTTCCATCACTCGCTCGCTGTTATTAGCTCTTCCGTGAAATATTGAAGGAATCAAACAAAGCAAAAGATAAAAGGTGGCTTCTGGAAGTCGAATTTTAAAATCCCGGGACCCCACGCGAGCTGACTAATCACGATCTAGCTCTATTACGCAAACCTCGACGCAAACCATATGCAGTAGTAGAGTTGGGAGCACATAATAATACAGCCCGTCGTGCCAGACCTACACGGAAGATAAAAGCTCAAGCGGAATTTCAATTTAATTAAAATTGCGTAATCAAGCAAGGGAAACGCGAGGCCGCATCTCGCTCCCACCCCCTTTTCCCGTGTATTCCTTCCCTCCCTTGTTCTCATTCATACTCTACTGCGCGTATATCAATCTCAATTTACTAAAGATGCACGACTGTATTTTATATAACACAAGCGATTCATATTCATGGATACTCTAGTGGTATCACTCGAATAAGCTAAAAGGAAATAAAAGGATAACATAAAGAAGGTACTCGTAGCTATAATCTCGAAAGAACCGGACTCCTCACTCTCGGCAGTAAACTTTATTATGTAAATCCTCGCTTGTTCTCATAGACGGGACGACTGAGATTAAAGTCGGTCTCCATTTTTTGCTCTCGTTTCTTAACGACCACAAACTTATTTTTCTCCTTTTCTCCTGTTTCGTGCTCAAAAGGCTGTTAAGGGTCAGAAGAAACAAGAACGGGGACGAGTTTCGCATAAGAAAACCTTGAGTCTTATGATTTACGTAGTGTGCTTATTTTGGGTGTTTTTTTTGAACAAAAAATTCATAATAGCATTGCCACGATGCATTTAAAGTGTAGTTTATAAAAAAGTTTCATTTTTGTATTAATAATGCTTATACCTTTTACAAATTTAGTACCAATGAGGTTAAATTCAATAATATGATTAATTAGACCATCCGAAATCCGTATGTATTTTTTACCGAGTGATTTTTTTATCTACAAAGCGATAAATTTGAACATCGTAATACGGACTCTCATCGAGATCTTTATGTTTCTGTACTCATTATCAGGAAAAATTTTAAAGCAGAAAAACATTAAAAGGAGTACCACATGAAAAAAAAACTAACCAAAAACAGCTTAAGTATGCGATTCTGAACAAGATCGATAATAAAAATTTGTTTTTCTTTACTTGTACCACGTACAATTTTGTACATAAATTTACAAGTCGTAAAAAAATTATATCTTATTGAAAGAATCAGCGCTCTTAGCAATTTTTAACAGACTCTCAACGTTTAGTTTGTCCGAGTATAGGTTAGATTTTTTTTTCAAATAAACTGTAAAACTTTCCATTTATAATCAAAAGTATGAAGGGCAATACGTTTTAGAGAGCAATCATAAGTTTTTGAAAAATGATTTTTTACTTTTTACTTTACTTGTAATAGACCGTTTAACATGGTTTTATAGGTTGCATATTCAATTGATTACAGAGTAAGGTATGCCTCCTTAAATTAATGTTTGATCCAATAAGTTACTGACCGTTGATTTTTGAAGTTTCCATACTACTTCAAACTGCATAAAGACTTGAGAGCATTTCGATTATTTTGTTTGATTTTTTGTAACAAAAAGTCCACCTCTTCTCTATAAAAATCCATGTTAAAGGAATAAATGGAATGAACATCACATCATTGATTTAAATCTTCCCACCTTCATTTTTTAAGAACATTGTTACGGTACAATGTACCTTACTCAGACGTGGACGCTTACAAACTGAATCACATTAATATCATCACATACCCTACTATGTGTGTTCCGCAAACAAAAATACTACTACGTAAAAATATTACCACAGTTATGATATAGTGTATTATTGGTCTTCAACTCTAACTGACAATTGAGTAAACGATCAGAATTTCTTTAACCATTGATTTCTACCGTTTCTCGTGATTTCAATAATTTACCTTTAGCTCAATTGTATAAAATTTTCAAATCATTGAACTCGTAATGCAATTATGATAATTATGAGATGCATTTTAAGATTGATCTATTCTATTGCGATTGTATGTAACTGGATTGAGAGTAAGGATTATTAAACAATGGAAATCAATAGTTTAAGAAGTTCTGATCGTTCACTTTAATGTCCGACGAGTTTGAAAAATGCTCTCCTAATGGACTTGTAATAGTCCCTAATAGGTACATGATATTATTATTGTTTGCAAAATACTTACAGTATATGATAATATTGTAAAGCTAAATGAGTTCAAGTTGGCGAACCCCTACGTCTGATGAAGGTACGGTGTGCACTAACAGATGTAATGTTTTATTTTCTTTAAAAATCGTTAGGATGTAAATCAACAAAAATATAACGTACATTCCATTTATTGAAAAACCTGTGTACTCCTAAATTTTGATCTAAGAGATGCTAAATTGAGTACCAGTTCATACATATAATCGAGATTGAACTCGATGATTCTTACAACATCTTACCCCTTACAATTTTTCCAGATCGTACAACATTCATCCTCGATTTCACACTTCTCTAGCATATGTTCACCACCGCAACAACATAGTAGTCATTAAAATACAAGGTGTTCGAAAGCAAGCAAATATCGATCACATCTGCAGAACCAATTCAAAGTACGTTTCTGCATTAAAATGTTAATAAATCATACGGCATTTCACTGCTGCCCCTTCTCTCTTCTACAAGTACTTACACTAAACTAACATACATCATCCCAAGAAGAGTGATCTGAAAGGATGCAGCGACTCCTCCTTTGTTCTCATCCGCGAAACCATCACCACCGAAACGTGTGGGTGAACTTTCTAAAATCCTAATGCAGTCCTTTCCGAACACTTACCCACAAATACACACACACACACACACACACACACACACACACACACACACACACACAGACACACACATACACACATACATACGTAAAGTAGACGTGGCGCGCTAAAGGTTTGTTGAACGCGCGAAGGAATTCGAAAGAAGGGGAGGGAGCAGCAGACTTATGGGCACAAGTGAATTGGGTTAAGCGCTCCGGAGTGAGAGGTCCGCGTGTAATATGAGCACGCTATGCACACATATGCACGACTATTGCTCTCTCCCTTGGAATTACACGTTTTCTCATTTAATACACAGCCATGTGAGCACGAAATGCTTGGGTGTACGCGTGTTTTTTTTTTTTTTAAACTTTATCGAACACTACCGCTGCTATGGAACAAATTAAGAGTATTATATGCATTAGTGTATGAGGGTATAATGGAATTAGGCGTGACATAAGTACACGGTATAATGATAATGTACTCTGCAGTGCATTGTGTTATAACTAAGTGTGTACGATATGTGTAGAGTAAAAGTGTTGCTTTATCACTTTGACGAGGCATTAACTAATGTATTGTTACTGAATCTGGTGACTCAATAGTTAACCGTCGTAAGAATATTAGTATTGCCAATAGCTCAATTATTGAACTTATTTTGGATGATTGATTGAGCTATCAAGAGTTTATGAACTCATAATATGCCTCCTCTTTTATCGTCAAAAAATTGAATTGAACTACACTTTAAACCATTTAATAATTATTATCTTTTCTATATTTGTTCTTTAACTCCATTTTTTAATAATTGGTTTTTTAATGTACATATTTCGCTTTCTCCTTGATCTTTTGTGTACAGCCTTGTTAAGTCTCCATACGCGTCGAGATACGCGTTTATTTTAGTAAATAGTTTTCTAGTCATTATTTTTAGTATTACTTGCGCTATAAACAATTTTTTGTTCCTGCGTTTTCGTTTTCATATCATTTTTTTATTCATGATTCGGTATCTTTGTATTTTTATGGGCATTCTTCTCTTCGACATCAAGTTTTGATCCCTTGAGACTCTGTCTTTAGTGTTTTAACTGTATAACAACTTTATATTTGTACAACTTATGTACTTCTTGATCTTTACGCTGTATTATCGATGTCTATATGTTTCACATTACTTTTTCTCCATCACTGTATTTTTATGTCCATAGCACTCTTACTATGTACCTTGTTATATCTTAAGTTTTTGTGTTGCATTATTATCTCTAAGTTTTTATTTTAAGAATAAATTGTGCTCATATGTTTACATAGTATAATCACATCACATTGCAAGTGATGTACTTTAAAACACCATGAAATTATATGATTATATTGTTATAATGAATAGTAATCGTTCTCCATAACATCTCCTGATGCCATACCCAATTTGATATTTTAATTTTTTAGTGACGAATACGCGAATCCTTAATCATGCAATCTACTCATACCTCAAGTATCTTATGTTTTTGTGAGAAATCGATATTTTTCCAAACTATCTTAACACACACCGCAACTGCCCATATAGTACGTTGACAAATAAGAAAAAGCTTTTCCTCATTTAAAAAACATTTTGCTGGTGAAGAGAACGGAAAGGCTCCGGCAACAATAAAACAAGCATGTTTGAGCTGTGTATACTGATAGGACACCAAATTCCATCTTCTCTTTTCTTTTCTTCTCTATACCGACATAATACACGAGCTCCCGTGAAATTCCTGAAGCTTGTGCTCATATATGATGTATGTACATACGTACACGAGCACGTACCGCATGCGCGTGTATATGTAAGGGTTGGGGCGGTAATGATCGCAGTACTCGACTCGGGCATGTGCGCTATTCTCAACCCGTTAGATCGTTCATCTCGCGGGTAGGGAAACGGTTGGTTTGATACGAGAGAGAAAGAAGATACGCATTTAGGTATGGCTGCATTAGGCTTTAAGCACGTTCTTAGACGAATCGTCGGAATATGCGTCGTTATGTGAGTATACTGCAGAATGTGTGTACCCACACGCGTATATATGTGGCATTCTGAAGACTCTTGAGAGCACCGTATGTAAGTACTTGTATTATACTTGATACTGCAAATTCGAATTCTCATACTTATCAAGAGATCTTTTACGGAAACGTATGCAAATGTATTGTATTTTCAAATATTTTGTCATCATTATAAGAGCACTGGATCGAACGACAAAAAAAAAAAACTGTTGAACCGTAGAACAAATAACTCTGTATAATTTTTTGTTCACTCTTAAACATTGAAACAGAAAGGTTCTTCAAAAATTATGTGCAAGCAAGTGTGATCTTGTTGCTCTTGATGAATCGATTTTACGCTCTTACGGGATAGGAGGGTTGTAGTAATTAGTGTAGCCGTTATTCGTGAGGGGTCATTATGGAGATAGGGTAATTTGTCCGAGCATCCCTTAATCGTGCCTTGGCAATTATCGGATTGCTAAAGAGAGATTGGAAGAAGTTGCACACATGTGTTTTAAAGTTGAAGTAAAAATTTAAGAATTAATAGTTGTTGCGCGGATCTGATAGATTCTGAACGGAATGTGTTGTAATTCGCTTGATTAACGATTCACGGTTAAATGGAAAATTGAGTAACTAGATTACGCTGTAGTGTAATCGATACATTAAGTGTAAAACGTCAGTTCCTCATTATCACGTTGATACAAAATCAATTATGATTCAAAATGGTAGTAAGAAATTTAAGAATTACTTGCATTCATTTATTTTATGGCAAACATTTTTTTAACCTGCATGAAGGAAAAAGTTATAGAATTATATTTCAATAAATTGTCAATAACACATAAATCTTTTACATCCCCTCTTAACAGAACACATGGTCGGTATAAATCAATCGGAATTTGCATGAAAAGGTTTTATCGCGTAATCCATCGATCTCTTGGAAAAGAATGTACAGGTATCAACAAACGAATATTTCGTTTGAACTTCCAAATCCGTACAAGGTACGAATTTCATCAAATCCCCCGGTGGCCCGAAACAGCGCCTGAACAGTAATCTCGTAGAATCGTGATACAAACTAACTGGCTCACAAAGTTAGCTGGCTTAGCAAACGTCACGGATGAGCCTTCCGAGATGAAGTGAATTTCGCTGGCTCGTGCTCGCGCTCCGCGTAACATCGACTATACGATAACTTGTAGCCCAGCTGTTACTTGACATTTCCGTTTATTATAATTTAATTAAAGGCCAAACTTTGATCTACAATATTCGGATGTATTTTAATGTGCACGTCATATTTTCTCCAGCTAGAATAAAATAAAGGATTGCAAAAAAAAGTTCTGTCGTTGGAGTCGATGGACAGCGAGCTCCGCTTCAAACATCAAGCCCCGAAAAAGTATAATCTGTTGTGCGTGCAATGCAGATTATTTACATATGCGTACGAGAAAAATTACCAACAGCCATGTGCCCGAAATCAGAAACTGCTTTATTTACGTACGAACGACAACCATATACCACATGCGTGTGTGGTAGTTATATATGTAAATAAGTGGCTCTCATTATTTTTGTTCGAAATAAAGTTTTTCAGCACATTGTGGAGAGCGAAGTACATAAAATGAAGTATGTATCAGAAGTCAAATTAGTGATTTTAGCCATTTTTATGAATATTGTTGCAATAAACCCGGCTAAAAATATGTAACATCACTGTAATAATTTTCACAAATCATGTGATTTATGGCGTGTTTCGATAATATCACATGAAAAATCACATGCTTTTTAGAGCCTAGAGCAACTCGACTATTGACTGCTTGATTATTTTGTTCCACATCGGTTAAATCACACAAATCGCAATGATTGTTACGATTGGACCTCTTCAGCCTTCTTACCGGATACGAAAACTTTGGGATAAAAACGGCTTATTATTCCGTTATAAAGAAAAAAAAAGGTAAGCATCTTAGTGTCGTTCCCGGTAACTGTGACGACCAACGGAGCAATTTAAAAAATCTCAGAGTCCGGTTAATGAGGGAGAAACAGTCAAAGAGAAAGAGATGAGCCCTCGTGCCGATCGCGAGTTACTGTGCGGGAAGTTACTTGGTAAGCCAGGAACTTTGCCGGTCGCAAATTACTAAATTATACACACAAGGCGAGCTGAAGTTGAGCGCAACTGCAGTGCGTCCGAACGTTGCGGAGGAGTAGGTAAGCCAGCGGATTGTTATGGCTTTGCGAGAGGAATTTCTGAAATTGCCTTTGTTCGAGAGGACTTGCGCTTTTGAGGCGTGCAGTTCTCTGGAAGAGCTTTGTTTGACTTGCTTGTACTTTTTGCTTTACTGGCTTTCTGTTTTTTGTATTTTTTATCGACTTTTGTCGATTGGAGCCGACGTTTTTTTGGATGCTTGTCGTATTCCTATCAATCGTTTTATACTTATTATGCGTTGCGTGTATTAGTGAGATGTATGTAATTAACTCTCAAATTATAGCCAATCACTCTGAATCATTACAAAGAAGTCATCAGACGTTGACTCCTAATAATAAAGTCGTCATGGTAAGTGGATTTTGCTCCAAACAATAATTTAACTGTGGTAAGTTTTGTTTATTTTACTGTAAAAATAATCTTGTAGCACTTATTGTACGAATAAGTTACACAGCTATGACGAAAAATAATCTTTTTTTTTTTTGGCATCAAGATAGAGTGGTGTTTTAATTGTAAGATAAATTCCACTTCATAATAAATTTTAAGAAAAAATTGGGTTGTTGAGTAAAATGTTTGAGAAATCTTTTTAAACTAAAAAAAAGTTAACATAAAGCTCAAGTGACGACGCTGGATTCAAACATCATACTTGTCCACTTAAGATAGTTTGTAGGACTCCAAAGTAAGACGCTAAAATAGATTATTTATAAATATCATTAATTAAAAAATGTTAATTAGATATTGATTATTGAATATTCAATAAATTAAAGTACTAACATTAAATTGCAGATCATAATATCTCGTCGTGAAGTTTCTATAAATTATTTTGTAAAATCGCTTTTACGCTCAAAATATCCGTAGTCGATACTCTTTAATGCCTTCAGCAAAGACAATGATCAAGTATATACACTATGTCTGCGTTACTGTCATTATCGGTTCATTCAATTTGTCAACATTTATCTTTTAAGTTCCTTTAGTTCTCTTGCGTCAGTTTTTTATTTCTCCCTGTAAGTATAAAAATGCATGGTAACACACCGATACAGAATCAAAAAGGCGTAGACAGCTAAAAATCGATAAAATCACGAAAATAATCACAATTTATCACGTGATTTTAAAAAATCATGTGATTATTTATGTGATTTATCACTTGTTTTGTATGGATCATATGAAAAATCCTGGTACTTTTTTTGCCGATAAAACCTCAAAACAGCTGTAGATAAAAAAACCAAACAAAAAAACTAAAAGTATACTGTTTTGGGAAATGTCGAAAAAATATTGTTCTTAAAAAAACCTCCATTACAGCCGTATTGTCCGACAAGTTTTTTTCTTTCAATAATTTCTATAAATCTAATCTGGAATTTTGAGGGAGAGTATACTGTTACTTAGTGAAAAATTTAACGATTTAACCTTAGATTTTGTCTTCTGAAGTACCTCAAAATCATTGAATATTGGATTCGAAGCAAAGTGGCAGTGTCAAAGGTTATTTCCGTCATGCAACTCTTATGTATTTTCTATTTTTGTCATATAACACTAATAAGCAGCATTGTAAATGAGCTTACATACTCATCCGCAAGCCTAACTGTTTCACATAGTTAAGCAGTTGTATGATTTATCATAACTTCAATGGATCATGAGTCCTTAGCCACATCTTACATTTCTCTGTTTTAATAATTTTGGTTCCCAATCGCGTTACTCCTAAACTACCTTGAGATAAATAACGCAAAATAACAGCAAAAAAAAAAAAACTTGAAAAATCTGAATATCCATCAAATTAGCGATCAGAAAAAATTTCGAAAGAGTTAGAAAAATTAAAAGCTTATAATCCCCGAGAGGAGGGTAAAAGAAGAATCCAAACCCTCATTTCAAAATTCCGCGCCAACAGCAGTGCACACTCGCACTGCTTGCACATCAAAAGCGCTCCGAGCGCTCATGACCCCGTTAACACTCGAGCGCGCGTCCAGCACTCTCTCCCACATACCCAACCCAAGCACGCGGTCAAGGGCTCCTCCGTATATATACGTCCTCATTCATAAAATATTCGCATGGTATACGCGCGCACGACCGGCGCTAGCCTCCCGTGAAGAGTCAACGCAATCGCGCTCACCAGTTGCACAATACGAGAGAGTAATAAGTACTAATGTCATAACTTTTGTTCTCGATTTAGTGTGTTCGCGATGCACGATGATCAGCTGTTGTTGCGCCGCGCTTGCGCTGTTCACGGTAGCAGTAGCAGACAGGTGAGCTGCTGATACTGAGAAGAGTCTCTCTGGTGCGTGCAGGCGAGCTAGGTTTCGTGCGTGGTACATAATATACGTATATATATGAACAGAAGCACGCTCGAATCCACTGACGCGCGCCGGTGCGGTGATTTTGCCGCCGGCGAGAAAGTTGTCTGGCTGGTTCTTCTGGATTTTCTGTACGGCTGATGGTGATGGGTATGTGATTGCTATACAATATTTCAATAACCCACGCTTCATGAGGATATTTTATATTGGATAATTTTGAAGATCACTGGATATGTATCATATTTTCGATGATTTTTCAAAAACGAATTCTTCGCTCCACATGGCATCGTGCAGTGGTACTATAGATATAAGGTAAAAGTCCCCCCTTAAAACGCTTCAAATGGTATTTCCCCTGGTCCCCTTGTATGGAACACCTAATAAGAAAATTTTTTAAATTTTTTATACGCACATAATTTATTAATAATCGTTTAAATAAGAACTTCTGTAAGCGATAAGAATAATAACTAAATTCATAATACTATAATTGGATTAAGGAGGCTCCCTCGTGACAGTTCCTGAGCCTAGGCCAGGTCAATTTGATAGTTTAAAATGTGCTGAACCCATCAGTATAATTATTTATATCACTTTCCCTGCAAAATTTCGAGATTATAATTATTTATATCACTTTCCCTGCAAAATTTCGAGATATTATTGATTTTACATAGCACTTCCTAACACGTATTCTTATGGCGGAGCTCGCATACGCAATGAAAACAACCTAATAGCTCGAATAAACCAACGGTTCTCGTAATAAGAGTGCACAAGTCTTGTAGAACAAAACTTCAGTGATGCCAATCACCTGAGTTTGCGAGAAAATTTGTAACCTACGATGTGGGTTGGCATCTCTGTACGAGGGAGCCTACTTAAAAAGGTTATTTTGTTTTGCCGTTCCAGACTGGGGACCTACAGAAACATAACCTCAAATATTGGTTGTCCCCTCTACAGAACGTACTAAGCCTATGAAAAATTACATGTATGTTCTTCAGGGGGGACATCTGTTTCAAAAGCAGGGACACATGTTGTATTGATGTTCCATACGGGGGACATCATCCATCGTACAGTTTTTATTAATAAAATTATTTTGTCACATAAAAACTAAATTAAAAAATAAGAATAATTATTATGCAGAACAGGTGATTCCAAAATTGAAAAAATTTTAGAACTACGGTTAGTATTTTTTTTTTTTATAGAACTAAAAAAAAAAACCTGTGAAAAAGCGTTCCAAAAGGAGACTTGTACCTGACGTTTTTTACTACATAATACATGTACTCGACCTCCTCAGCTTTATTATTTTTCATTGTATACGGAAAATTCTACGAAAAATCGGAATTGTGACGGTTTAAGAACAAATTTGTGGAAGTAAGTAATCATGGTTTTCTAATTGTCTGGATCATACTAAGAGTGATGAAAATCATTAATGCGAGATAATACAATTTTCGGAGTGCTTTTACCAAGTTAGCAGTGAAAACCTGAAAATATATTTCCATGAGTAGAACAACGTATAAGGGATCACCCATAAATTATATAACGCTTATTTTAGGTATTTTTTACTCCTCCCCCCTTGTCACAAAACTGCAACATCATTTTCAACCCTCCATAAGTAACATAACAAATTGAGAAAATTTAAAAATAATTTTTATTTCATATTTATATTTTTTATTGAACACGATATAATTTTTATATTTTTTAATTTGGTGTCTATTATAAACATCTACATCAAGAATTAAAATAAGCAAACAAACTTGAGATCTTTGCATTCAAATATTTGCTTTTTTGTGTGGTCTCTTGGATTTAATTAGTTATTTCTTCAAAAAAAACTTCTAACCAAGTAGACATGTCTACTATTGGTAAACCAACTTCAGTCATGTAACGAGGGATCTTGATTCCTTGCAGATTGACTAGTACTTTCTCAAGCCCATTTAAGTTTCAGGCTCATTTTGTGAATTTACTGAATAACATAACACTTCATTATCACGTATGCAACAACACGGCAAGGCTGAGTTTCAAAAAGCAACGCAGTAATTTTAAAATGAAAATTTTCTTTGTTAATTTTTGCACCTCTTTTTGTTATGAAATATGTACTTCTTAAAGCACGTGTTCTTCCTATTAAAACCTTTTTACAGGAAACAATAGTAGTCGTACGAAATATTCTTAAAATTTTCATCAACGATTTTCAGTTGACATTCAAAGTCTATAATTTCTACCTGTAAAAATCCAAAGTTGAAAAGAAATACTGTAAACAGTTTTGATGATAGGTTTTGAATTTTTCTCGAGCAATAATTTCGACGTACACACGCGAGCGCGTGCAGGATATCTTCCTCAACATGAATACGAGGAAGAGAGAATAAAAGAGCGGGGGTAAAAAGTTTTTCGAAAAACGAAATTCAGCACCGACATCCGAGAGAAGCCCTTGCACGCTCATTCGTTCGAAAAGCAACAGGCCATCAGCCAGGGGGGAGCGGGAGACCGCAAACTACCAGACCGGCTTGTAAGTAGGCGCACGGGCTTATCTATCCTCGTCATTTTCATAACCGTAAATCAAGAGTCGCGGCGACGGCGGCGGCGTGGATCGCCGAGTAAGAAAATGAAAGATGCGCCGACGCCGGCGTCATTAAATTTGCGTCACGATCGCACGCACACGTTTACATTTACATTTTTCCGTACACATTATAACACACCAGCGTACGTCGTGCGTTTCATGCATATATATATATATATACATATGTTCATGGGGAGCAACAAGTATCTTTATACGTATACACACTCTGAAATTTTGAGCCTATCCCGCGTAATGAAATTTAGGATTGGCAAAACTTATTTTGCAGTTTAGTTTTGCCAAATATCTCAAATGCAACATTTCCAAACTTGATTCACAACTTTAAAATAACTTTTGCCGAACTGCATCCAAAGTTGTTTTAATTTTAGTAAAATGCAAACTTTTCCCGTAAAAAAGTCGGAAAGTCTGTTCCTTTTTTGATAAAGCTATAATAACATACATTTTTTTGAAACTTAAGCGTTTCGTATTCGCTATGAGAATGAGCCTGGAGGGGATAAAACGATATGCGCCAGCGCCCATGGTGAGGAAACAATGAAACCTGGGGGGAAGCAAATTACTGCAGTAACATACATACGATGCAAAATCAATTAATACCTCTGTAATTATACGTTGTTCATACGTACATGAATCGTAAATGTTGTAGCCTAGGAAAAAATCAATACATAGGTTTTTATCCCACGTGAATCGGTGCAAGGATTTTCATGATATTGTTGTTGAAAATGAGAATATTTTGTA
>JAPYYV010011129.1:0-12595 GCA_030522625.1 Copidosoma aretas | reverse complement strand
CGTCCACGGAAAACAATGGAATGGTTTGTACAGAGCAGAATAGTCAACACTGTAAGAAAAGGCACAGAAAACTCAAAACAAATCCGGGCAATGAACTCAATCAGGTTGTTTTTGAACTTTTTCAATAATGCCATTTTTGTCATGCATTATCCCAGAGATGAATGTTTGTATTGGCCTGATCAAATTTGTGAGTGTGACGAAGTCGATGAGTATATTATACTGCACTTACGCTCGGCAATTTATTCACCCATATATATCAACAACGCCCGTTCCATCCCATCATTGATGTCCTTATCCTTGTCTACAACAAAGTTTCTGTTGACGATTGGAACCCGGGTCGATGGATGGTTAGTATACAAATGGTAGAATCCTCAACCGTAACCTTACAATCTAAGAATTCTCGCGCATAAATGAGTGTAAACGTGGGTGTGTCCTTGTTGCGTGCACACTCACACCACAGACCTGTACAACCGTGTACAACAATGCCCCGCGCGGAAAAAGTATCGCGACGCGTCCTCCTCCTCCTCCTCCCTCTTTCCACAAAACAAGATCGGCCTACACACAGACCCCGGCGTGCGCATATTGCCCCCTTCCTCCCACCTCTCGGGCATTATAGGTATCCTCTCTTCGAACGCCTCGACTCGATATCCGGCTCTCTCTCTTCTTCTTCTTCTCAAAATCTATATACACACATGTGCTGTGCGCACACACATATCCCATCTCCTGGAGGCTGCAGCAGCATCAGCAGCACCGGTGCAAGCAAGCGAGCGCACCTATAGGCCATCGCAGCAGCAGCAGCAGCTAGGCACTGTACTTGTACCAATACAGTATATAATATAAGCAAGAAGAAAATGATAGCGCGCGCACACGCGGGGGCCGTCGGGGGAGAAAAGTCAGGGGGGCAGAGGAGAAGAAGAAGAGGAGACGAGAGAAGCAGCTAGCCCTTGCAGCATCAGCAGCAGGAAGAATACAGCCTCGGAGAAGAAAGAGAAGGAGGCGGGGGAGAGAAGGATACCCACACACGAGTGAATGTATATGTATGTAAGAAGCAAGGACAGGGTGGAAGGAGAGACGGGAAGGGGAAAAAAGGACGATGCCACGATGGGAGGAGGAGGCGGCCGGGCGAGAGTGGACGGACTGCATGCCTGCCGCCACTCCTCCTCCTCCTCCTCTTCTTCTTAATCTTCTTCTTCTCCCGCGGATGTGTATACGCATCTTCTCTCCCCCCGCCCTGTACACTACCGCGTCACGACGTTTATTCGCCGCGGGCCGCCCGATACGTCCCTTCTCTCTCCCCCACGTACTCATACCTATTACCAACCGACCGACCTCTCTTCTTCTTCTTCTTCTTCTTCTCGACGACGGTGCGCGCCCGCTCTGTGCAGGTATATACGCCATAGCCTGCCTTGCTGCTGCTGCTGGCGGCGGCAAGGATTGTACAACAGCGGGCCGGAGCGAGGGGGGGGGGGGAGGGCTGCTGCAGCAGCGGCGCGCGGTACAGATACGCGTAGCGCGGCGCGCGAACGTCGCCTACCACCAGCGCGCCAGTCGAGTGCCGCGTCTCGTTCGCGAGAGCCGCGCCGCTGCCGCGCGAATCCGTTGCCCCCCCCCCCCGTGCGCATATAATACCCGCTCTCCGCTCTGTGCAATGTCGGCTCTCCGCGGTATTTGATAGTCGCGAGTGGATTCACGAATCGCTGGACAGTGGAGGACCGAAAAGGTGGGGTGCGAAGAATCGAGTTGCCGATTATTACGCCCCCCCCCCCCCTTGGGGTCCTCGTCGTCGCTACCACGACTGCTGTTGCAGCAACGACCGAGCGTTCGATCGGGCAAGGACAGTAGCAGCGCAACGCGGGGCACGCTCGAGCCGTCGGATCTAAAATTAATCCCGAGAGCTCTCCCCCGGAGAGGGGGGGGGAGGGAAAACTCGTCCCGCAAAAAGGAGCAGCCTCGGAATCTGTCTCGAAAGGAGCGTTACGCGCGCGAGTGGAGGGAAAGACAGGGAGGAGGAGAAGAACACGCGCGCCTACCTGTACGTACATCATAGACGTACAACGGCAGGGGACGAAGAAGAGAAGGAAGCTGCGCGCGAGCGCGGTCGGCGAGCGGCTGCGCTGCACTTTTCTCTCTTCCCCCCCCGCTCCTCCGAAGCAAGAAAGGGAGAAGAGAGGAGCTCGCGGACTCGCTCGATCGAACATCAGCAGCCCCGATGGAATTCCTCCTCTTCTATACTACTGCTACTCCTTGTGGCAACAAGCACCGTGTATAACACTGGCACGCGGCCGGCCTGGAAGCCGCGGAGGGACTCCGACGCCGCCGCTGCTTCTGTAATCAGCGCGAAGAAGGACGAGGAGGAGATATAAATGACCGGCCGCTGTACTGCTCGCCTTTAATTAGTTGCCGAGAGAGTCTCGTCGCGCGCACCGTTCGGCTTTCGGAGGCGCAGGGACGGTGGACAACGTAGATCCCTCCCCCTCTCTCTCCGCGTGTGTGTGTGTTGATCGGGCGCGGGTGAAATCGAAAACGCGACGCGCGCGGTCAGTCGTCCTCCTCCCGACATCGGGAGAGCGGAGGAGAAGAAGAACAGCAACAACAAACGGCCAAAAAGAAGGCACAGTGAGAGAGAGAGAGAGAGAGCCCAGCGGTGGGAAGGGGGCCCCCATCGTCCGCGTACGTGGGCGCGCGAGTGACAGCAGAGTGGGAGGAGAGAGACGCACGCGCGCACACGAGAGTGCGGAGGAAAGCGAAGGAGCTGCTTCCCGGAGGATACGTCGCCCCCCCCCCCCCGCTTGCGAAATAACAAAAACAGAGCAGAGAGGAGGAGGAGTGCCGCGCGCGCGGAGCTCGTGACTCGCTGGATTATAAGCGCGCGTGTTCTGTGCAGGGAGCGATATCGAAAAAAGAGACGCGTGGTGTGGGGAAGAAAAAACTGGGTGGCTGGTTGTTGTTTTCGAATAACAACCGCCGGTCTCTCGTTAGTGGTGAACACCCGCTTGTTCCCCACCACTTTCGATGTTGGCGGACGGGCGATAAGGACCGGCACTTTGGAGATGCCCGGATGCAGGAGACCCGAGAGGAGGAGCCGCCTCGGATCCTGGCAAGATGGGACCCGAGGATCGTTGAAGATCGCCGGGCCGGCAGGAAGGGAGGAGCAGAGGAGGAGGAGGAATCGGGGACGATGAGACGCCGCGCGCGCGTTCGTCCGTGCGAGGCAAAGACACCCTGAGATAACCTCTCTGTCGACGTTTCGAAAGCCTCCTGGGTATCGAGGCAACCGCGGCGCGATAAAGAGCGGCCCGGTCAACCGCGCGCGCGGAGACGAGGGAGAAAGTGAAAACTCTCTTCCCACGTTCCGCCCGGGCGGTGGGTGCGCGCGACATTAGCATCCCCGTTCCCCGGCCGCGAGAGAGACACGGGGAGGGGAGTAGCGGCGGAATAAATCGGCAAAGTCGCTCGTTACCTTTCGCAACGGCCCGCGTGCCGTACATATACATACACGAGCGGCCAGAAGAGGAGGGAAAGCTGCAGCAGCGCGCGAAGGGGGCGCGCCTCGCGGTCATCGTTCCGCGGCGCCTCGGTGCACGCTCGCCCGTCGTGTGTGTGTGTGTGTGTGTGTGTGTGTGTGTGTGTGTGTCGTAACGGTCGCCGTCGCGGCTCGGGAAAATCCTCGCGTGGGCGACGGGATGGACGAACGCACGCCTCCGTGTCGATCGTCCGCCGCCATGGTGAAATCCTTCCCGATGCACCGCCCTCTCTTGCGAGGGTGATGTCGCGAGTAGACCCGCTTCCGAGACCAGCAGTAGAGGAACGATGAGAACCCTGTCGTTCGAGAACCTGCGCAGGCTCGTAGGCCGGCGCAAGGACCGGGACGAGCCTTCGTTTGAACGCAGCGAGTCCTTCAAGCGCATATCAATACGCAAGAGCTATCTCGACCGGGGCAAGAGGCGCACGCGGCAGCATCAGCAGCAGAAATCGAGCGAAGAGTCGTTCGGGGCGGCGGAGACGACGAGCGCCGAGTCGTCGTTCGTACGGCCCGTGGGCGGGTCGATCGCGCCAACGGTCGTCACGGTCGAGGTGTCGTCGTCGCCGCGGCCATGGGCCAAGAGCAGTAACAACAACAACAGTGGCATCGTGATCGGGCCGACGGTGATCCAGGTGCGGGGCAGCGATCACTACGCGGACGAGTACGAGGTGGACGAGAAGAAGGATCGGAAGATCAACCGTAACTACGTGAACGACGAGGAGGCGGAGGAGGACGAGAAAAAGCTGAAGCGCGAGACAGTGGGCACGGTGGTCTACGGGCAGTGGGTGCTCAACGACACCGACTCCCCGTACAACTCGTCGTCCAAGGAGCGCGAGTCCTGCGTCGGCGACTCGTACTCCTCCCGCGACTCGTCGATATACATCACCGCGGGCCCTGACAACCGAGCCTTCGTTCAGAGGTCCAACAACAACAACAACAACAACAACAACAACAAAAACAACGAGGCCAACGACGCGGAGACCAAAAACAACCGGCGGGCGGTGTCGTCGGTCCTGCTGATCGAGCTCGACAAGTCCCCGCTGCTGCCCAGGCCGTCGCAGCCGCGGCCAATCCAGGAGCCCAAGGACTGCACCTGCGGCGCCGTGACGACCGTCAACGTAGGCAGCTGGAACGGCCGGTCCGTCGTAAGCGTGGTTGGCGCTGATGGTGTCAGCGGTGGGATCGCCCCGTCCTCGGGCGCTCGCGCTGGCCCACCGGCCAAGCCCACCGGCTCGGGCTTCAGTCTGGCCCTGTCGATCTCGCGACTGACGACGGACTTGCGAGCCGCGGCAGTCACGACCAGGAACGAGCTGTTCCGAAGGCGCAAGCGGCCAACTGCACAGACCAGGCCCAGCGTCAGCGCCGAGGGCTACTTCGAGCGAACAGCCGCCGCCAACGAGCCCGTGACGACGGTGACGACGGCGACGGGCCAGGGCTCGAGTGCGTTCGCGAGGAGATCGCGGAGGAGCTCGGCGGCCGGGAGCGGCAGGAGGAGGCCCGCGGTCTATGGGTCGCGGAGACGGAGGAAGATCGCGGCCAGCGGCGTTGGTGGCGGCGGTAGGGTGCAGAGTCCAGTGGCGGATGCGGTGCCGAGCAGTCCCGTGTGGTTCGTGCCGCCCGAGAGGCGGAGATCGAGCCGACAGCGGGGCAGGGTCTGGAGGGAAGTCAGGTGCTTGCCCCGGGAGGACGGGGGGGACGCCGACAGCAACGACAGCAGCCGCGCGCGGCGCCGGAGCAGCAACTCGGACACGAGTCTGTCGGACGAGTTCGACGATCGGAAGCTCCTGCTGTCGGGGGACTTTGAGGAGCGGGCTCCCCCGGCGATCGGTGGCGGAGGTAGCAGCAAACGGATCCTGAATAACGGCAATAACAATGGGTCCAGCCTCGACTCGTCGTCCCTGGTGTCGTCGAGCGCGTCGCTGCTGCTGCTGCCCAGACCGAAGATTAGCGACTTCAACGAGGACAAGATATTTTACGAGGAGTACCGGGGTGACGCGGCCGGCAAGCCGAGGTCCCGCGCCAAGGGCAACTACTTCGCGAGCAGCCAGTTCGTGGGATTCGTGACTAAGGGCGCGGCGCGGAATACTGGTTGTACTGGTGGTGGTGGTGGTCGTGGTGGTGGTGGTGCTGTTGGGTCGGGCAACGCGGTGGTGTCTCGCTGCGCGAGTTGCAGCGGGTCGTCGACGACGAGTGGTGAAAGTGAGCCCGAGGAGCAGCGGCGCGTGCTGTTGGTCGTAGGTGGCACGGCGGAGGACGCGGTGGTGGGTACCGGTGGGGCCGAGAACACCGAGCGGAGAAACTGCTCCGTGGTGCTGGTGCTGGAGGGGCAGAGGTCCAGTGGGATTGGGGTGAGGCAGCAAGAGGTCGGGCCCGGGCAGAGGAGGCGGCCGCTCAGGAGGAAGTCGCAACTCGTGAAGAGAGGCGGAAACGGCGGGCTGGGGCTCGCCGGGAGCGTTGGTCTTCCCAGGCAGCCCGTCTACCTGGCCAGAAGGAGGTCCTCGCTCAGAAGGAGGCCTTGCAGTAAGCGATTTATCGGTTCTTCCTTTTCCTTTGCTTTTTTAATTTTGTCCACAGGGGTGAGGAGTGGATTAAAGATGAATAGTACGCTTTTGTATAGAAATTACTTTGGTTTATTTAATCCGGGGGTTTTAATGAATGTGCTACTACGTGGAATCAAGTTGTACTATATTTATCATGGACCAAGAACTCTTGGTCCAAAGTAGTCGGACACAGTAACGTTTGAAAGTTTGTAACAGACTTTTGACGATTAAAGTTATAATGATCGGTAACAATTGGTCATGTATCGATGTTTCAAGAACATAACAAATAAAGTATGGTTGCACTTATGTCCTTATTTGATTTGGCGCCCCTTCTAATCGCCATACCCCACCATATTTCTTTCATATAAGTGTAAGCAATGAAATGCTGAAACGAAAATATTTACGATGTAAACCCGCCAATAATGTACGTTTTTCCTCAGAATTTGTATTTTTGTAGGGATTCTTGATATCGACGAGGTCTGGTTTCTGTGTAAGTTCACGAGATGTGATTTTATAGGTGTAGTCCCGTCCTACCATCCGCACTTTTGGTGGATCCATAAAATGGAGATGACTTATGGATCCACGCGTACAAAACCATGTTACTTGGGCATTGATCAGGTTGATTGAGCAAAGAAAGAAGCCAACTTTTGTGTAAACCTATGTATATAATTGCCAACAAAGCGTGTGTGTGATAGTGACACAAAGCAAAATACACAAACATCAAATCGATTCCACGTCGAAGGGTCCCACAACACCTCATAAAATCTCACTAAGGATGAGAGGAGGATATGAAAAAAAAGAGTCCCCTAATAATAATACAGGTACGAGGTTGGGTTATTATCGAGGTTATTGTGGATATTATTGTCGTAGGAGTCGTATACAAGAAAGCGTACGCCTCGATCGGTCGATGAAACGACTCGCAATTACGAATGTTCATCGATTCGAAATGTACCTACAGTCTCTTTGTAGTCGGTAATTGTACATCATTAAAGCAGTAGCGAGACTGTCCTTGCCAGGCGAAAGTGAGAGTGAAAACAATTTTCTTCCCAAGCCTCGGTAAAAATGACAAAGTCACTGTATCGAAAGAATTTCTATTCAGGACTTCCATTGACTTTGGAACGGTCGAAATAACAACCATGCAACTACGCTCGATGATTTCGAAAGATTCCCAAAGTAGTCCGAGTCATTCTACGGAAAAATATACTTCACAGCGCCCAAAACTTGATCAAAGAAAATCAAAAAAGCTCACGAGCCGCAAAAGCGCAGGCTCAACGATCAAAGCAATCTCTCGTAACGCACACTCCCGTCGAGCGTAACACTTGATGGGTACGTATATATACGTGTATGCGTGCGCCACAGCTCACTTATTTTCGCAAGCACTCGCACGCACGCATCCATCCCCCGTATCATATACTCTGCGCGTTGTTGCGCGAGCGCACACATTTTTTCCTCCCCTGAAACTGCTCACGTGCAGCGCCCGAATTAACGCGCGCCTCGCGCATCGAACGCTCTAGCCGTGCAAAACCCGCGTGCATACACGCCCACCCCAAGCGTAGGCGGAGCGCGCGCGCGCGCGCGTAATGTGTAATTTCATATTTTTCCTCGCTCTCCTATATACTTGCAGTATACGCGCGCAAGACGACGGTTACTGGCGCTGCCGCTGCTGGCCGTATCGCTGCCACGGCGCGTTCTGCTCGTTGCGTCCTCAGCTTCATCGTTTCGGTTATTTGGCTCTCTCGTGCACGGCGCGCCCCCGCGCGCGTCCATGTTGTACCGCGCGTAATTCGCCTCTGTTCTTTTTTTTTCTTCCTGCAACCGAGCGAGAGAGCCGCCTTCTTGTTTTCGCCCGGTAGCCCGTGTACTTAACGGTGCTCCCCTGCTGCTGCTGCTTTTTTTTTCCCTTCAGTTCCTATACGAAATTAACCTCCATCCCGGGCGCTTCGCGCTTCTGCGCGCTTTCAGGTTTCCGTTGTTGTTGCTGCCTCGCATGGGGCTGTGCATCAGTAGTGCTGATTAAGCTACTTTTCTCGACCGTTGGATTGGGAAAAATTTTAATCGGGGCTGACTTTTTCTTGATCCATCGATCGGTTGCGAAATATGTTTAAATCGTCGGATTAGAGTATTGATCATTCAGCAAATCGAGATTAAAATGTATATCTCGGTTTATTTTTGAATCGGTTCGTCTGTATCGATCAAACAATTTTAATTAATATTCATTTATATGTCAAAACATTTACACCACTGATGTTTCGTATTTTTCATGTGAACATCTTGAACCATTGTATTCGTTCTTAAAATTTTTTAACCTACTTCTAAATCATCTATTAAAAATGTTTATGATTAATTTTCTACATCAGTGAATACACAGTACATCCTTGACTATCTTTCTTTATTGGGCCATATTAGGTTAGGTTATTTTATAATATATCCTCCGCCGTCAATGACTCGTCTTACCTCACTCGACCGTTTCTACTTGCAGTTTTGCTAACGATGTCCTCTTCTTGTGAAATTGTGACTAAATAACAATCAGTCGCCGAAAGACACGGAAAATCCCGAGCTCCAGCATATTAATCTTATTTATCCGCGGAAACTCTATCTTCTGCCCAGCTCTATATCGGTGAGTTTCTTCCTCAAGTCTCGACGCTTTTCCCCGAGAATTGGTTCGCGCTCTCGGGCCCTACACTTTGGCTTAATCACTCGCCAGCAGCTCCGATGAAACGGAAAGTGTGCGCCCGCGAAAAGGTGCATCGGGAACTGCCAGGCATCACCGTCACCTCGATCCTCACGGTATATGTTCATTGTACACGCATTATCTGCCGACTTGGCTCCCTCGTCTTTCTCGCCCGCGAGTTTACAGTTTCGCGCTAATGGAACTGCCGCGGCACCGCAAGCCCATTAAGTGTTATTTTTCAGCTTGTGTAACGTTAATGGCAAACAAATAGGGGAGGAGTGACTTCCGTATTGGTTTTAAAGTTTAATTTTCCGCATGAAAAAGCATTAAAAATCCGGATCGCCCTTATCTGTAGATTTCGGTATTTTTTTTTTTTTTGAACTACGTACCTTGTTTGGTATTGGATCGAGCAAATTTGCGATACTGCTTGTTGCCTTGAGTGCTGGAGCGACATAACAGTAGCAGCCAAACTTTCTTTTTTTTTCTCCTCAGAGTTCTGATTTCTCGTTGAAGGAGGGCCTGAGAGTGTACCGCGAGCGTATTTATTATGCTCTTCGTATTATGTAGGTATACGCACACCCGCATGCTTTCGTTTGAAAAATTGTGTGCGCTCCGCAACGCTCGGATGTACTTACTTGCTTGCACGGTCGTACGCATACGTGCGTTTCGAAAAATTATTTCACTCGTGTACTCCCGAACTTTCTCTTTTGGAGGGAAATTGTATGTTACGGGCTGGGTGCTTGCGCGTGCATGCGTTCGGACATTGTGTGCTTCTTTTGTTTTCGATAATTGTTTTTGTGTGTAACTATATTAGTCTGAGGATCTGTCCGGAGGAATATTGAAAAATGTGGTTTGCTGCAACGAGAAAATCATTTTTTTAAAACGTCTTTAGTAAAATATACTTCGATGTTACGTTGACTATTTAAAAAAGAATTTTGGCAAAAAAGTTAATCTCAAAAACGTCTATTATTCTTTCATTCCATTCCAGTACAATACATTTTATGTGCACTCGCAAAATCACACCTTAGTCCCCCTGCTTCTCCAGTACAATCAGACATTATAACCATGCATCATGTAGCGGCTTATCAAAAGCCATGTGTGCCCGCTAATGAGGCAAAAGTGCCCAGATCAACGTCAAGTCTGTCGTCCGCTCTCTGTACAGCCGTTCTCCTGTGATACCGTCGTCGTCGAGCGTAACTGTTACATTACAACGCATAAATACGCAAACCACTCGACGCGTACTCACACACTACACGTAATGCCTGATAAGTAAAACGTCCAGCGGCAGCCGCGGCTCGGCAAAATGCGTATTAATGCCTTCGTGGCGACGTCCATCGCGTATCGCATCGTGGACAGCGCTGGGTATTATGTGTCAAATAAGTGCACACTGAGCTCTTTCGCGAGGAGACTTTTTTTCCTTCGCTGACGCAGCGGCGCTGATTTTTGCGCGATCCGAGTACAATGTGTGCTTGGTTGCACAATCTGAGCTCGCGGACTCGTTGAGAAGCGGGGACAAAATGTTTAATAGACGAGTGGTATAAAGTTGGGGAAAAAAAGTCGAGAATTATATTCTAAAGGGTATTTATTTTTATACGCTTGTATTTTGCTTTTTTGTCCGTCAGCGGTGGGATGGGTGGAATTTCAGCAATTCATTTTTTAACCTATTATACTTCTATATAAGTTGAAAAATTTTGTTTCCGACAAATGCACTCGCTTAATTTTTCTATTGTGTCCTTGAAAATTATAATGGAATTTGAATACAGATCAGGCTAGATCGATGTTATATTCTCCGTTATAGGTCAATGACTTGTCTTACCTTACTTGACTGTTTCTACTTTGTTTTGCATAAGATAGTTCCTCGGAGATTAGACGTCAAATTAAAAATTATTTCATCGTATCCTTGTTGATTAAAAATGATAAAATTTGAATACAAATCAGGTTAGATCGATGTTATATTTTCCGTAATATAGGCCGATGACTTGTCTTACCTTACTCGACTGTTTCTACTTTTTTTAAAAGAATATAGTTCCTCGGGGATTAGACATAATAGTAGTTTTTTTCACAAACGTGCATCTCTCCAGGGCGGACCCTGGGCCCGAGGGCGGTGGCGAAGCCGAGGGACCGTTGGAACCCCCCTGGTCGGATGCACATGAGTGGCGAACGCTGTTTTTCCTACCGAGGGTGTACCAGGGTTGCAAAAGTGCCCGAGGTAGAAAAAATTATTAATGATTCAATTGAGTTAAAAATGATAGAATTTGAATACGGATCAGGTTAGATCGTTGTTATATTCTACGTTATAGGTCAATGGCTTGTCTTACCTTGCTCGACTGATCCTATACTTTGTTTTGCAGAAGATAGTTCCTCGGAGATTAGACGTAAAATTACAAATGAAAGGTTGAAAATGCAAAAATCAAATGTGAAAAAATCATGTAGAATCGCTTTTATTTGTAAATCAAAATATATAAAATAACGAGTAAAATAATTTCTTATTGTAATCGCGATTGATAAAACCGAGAGTCACCAATGATGTATATGATTACAAATAATAATTACATTATTTCATGACTCCTGCTTTAATTATTCATATTTTATAGGTTATTGATAAAATTGTTATTTTCTTTCATCTTGTTTTTTCTATCACAGCATGAAAATGTTCTTTATATTATTAAAACGCATGCATATACATCACACGTAGAGATAATAAATCGCGAGAGTTGCTCAACATTGAATTAAAATTCTTTCGCGCTATGGGTGAAATTTATTGTTCGACTCGAGTTAAATGTTATCGAACGAACGAACACTGTATCCAATCGATCGATTAATACGTTGACGCGCAAGCAAAAAAATCAGCATCCCTGATCCGCACTACCTCCTGTAACTAATCTTCCAAGCGCTAACTAGGTTACAAAATTATCGAAGTATAATATGCACGATAGTTTCTACAACACATGTATTCGTAGCCTCGTAACCCAACGAAACGAAAACGCACTCGAACGAAAACCGCTGGCGCTGTGTTCCGCGAATCGATACAATTTCGCTAATCACATTTGACGGTAATCATACCTTTCGCGTATAATAAATATACGCGCTCTCGGGCCCACATGTATACTTACAAAATCAATTTCTGGGAGAAACAACCGGCCGCGCGCCGAACAAAAGTCGAACAACAGCCAGTCCAATTATCCCTTTCTACCCGTATCACGTGTATATCATATACTTTCCCGGAGCCCGAGCGGTCAAGTTCAGCGTCGCTCTCTTCGAAACCACGTATGTATTATACACCACACAATCGTATACGGACGAAGACGAGGAGGAGGCCCCTAAATCACCGTCCGCATCCGTCAGTCCGTCCGGCCCTCCTGTGGTAATATATATCCCCGCCTCGAACGTACTTATAATAATAATGATGATGGAAATTTAATTTGAAATTCCACAGAAGAATGGGGCACACCGCCACACTCCAGTTGTTATTCGGAGAGCTCCAGTATCGCGGCCGGCGTCGGTGCATATCGTTGAGAAAAAAATGGCACGCGCGCGTATCAATCATGTAATACACACGCGTACAATCGATGCACGCAAAAATATCAGCTGTTCCGTAAATAATATATGGACACAGAGTGACTCGGGCAATTCAAACTTGACACTTGAATGAGCGATTTCTCTTTCTCAAGTGCGTTTGTCCCGCCAAAAGCTGGCGTCGCGCGCGCGTGCGGTAATTGCGCGCGCGTGTCATTGTCACTTGTGCGGCGTATATCGGGTTTTAGCGCAAGAATGCAATAGCTGCGTAAGGCGCTGTATGAAATTTATCCCGCATAGCGCGCGCGCGCCTCGGGTTTTGACAGCCGGGGGGGGGGGGGGGGG
>JAPYYV010011128.1:0-16545 GCA_030522625.1 Copidosoma aretas | reverse complement strand
CTATCCCTCAAGACATCATTTACTAGATCGACAATATTCGATCGAGGTATACGAACGCCACCTATAATCACTGTATGTTCAGCCGTCCACTCGACGTCACCACTAGCACGCAAGCGACGTAGAACGACTGCAGCGCTTTTGCCAAACTTAAGGTACGTTTTCGATAACTTCAGTATCTTGCCTCTTCTCCTCTATACGTTTCATTTCATCCTCGTCATCGGACAGTTCATATCTTGGGACGGGGTCACATGATTACTTTCCACGTTAGTATCAATATGTCCGTATCTTTTGTTCTCTACGTCCTTTAAATATAAATATCGTTGCAAAACATGTTGGTATTTCTTCCACTCTTCTCGCTCGTCGCCATTCGATGAATTTAAAATTTCGTTCATTTCTACGTCGAGCCGACTCGTTGTGGTGCCTGGTGTTTGCACAGATTTCATATCACCGCTGAGAAATGAGTTTTGTAAACGTTCTACGTTTTCTGTGGAAGGAGAATCATTTTTTTTGCGTGCTCCATTTTTTTTTACACTAGCGACAGCACTGTTCCGAGAAGTGGACCCAATAAAGCAAGTAAGAAACTTCCTCCTTGTTGCACGAAGATTTTTTTCTTCGATGCCGGATAAATTTTTTTGGTTGCAAGTTTTTTGAGTACGTTGGCGTGTTTACGCAAACATATTTTGTTCTGTGCATTAACCGCTACGTTTCCTTCAAGAATACTCAAAGCGCACTCACAATTGTATCTAATAAGTTTGGAATCGGCTTTACGCAACAACGCCCTTTGCTGCTCCTTGTCAAGATAATACAGAGCTCTTAAAATGGCGGTGTGCTTCGGGCCAAACGGCGATCGTTACTTTATTACCATTACAACGTTACAATGGGTACTTGATTGGCCGTGTCGCTTCCTTTCAGCAGCTTTTTCGCCACGTATACATACTGATACTCGTCGTCTGGAAAAATACAACTACGAAATCGACAGTTATCCGGTGTATTTTGTTGGAGATCTAACAAGAGGTAGCCAAACGGTCGCGAAGTGGAGTCCCAATAAGCTTCTTGCAAAAATCGAATGTTTTCTGGACACACTTGTCTCGAAAGATGTTGTATTTGTGCTTGATTGCGCAGATTTCTAAAGATGACGATGTACTGTGCGTTTAACGATATACCGCGCTGACCCTTACCTTGATGAAATATATTTTGCGTAATGAAGATTACGCTGAAGTTGTTATGATGACTACCTTTGGTGAACAGATCGACGATAGCTCCACCAGCGGATGATACGCGCATTAAATCGTCAATGATTGCTAGTTTTGGTCTCGAGTCCCCCACCCAATGACTGCTTTGCGGTAATCCTTCGTGAACTTCTATATTCTTTCCAAGATCTCGGTAACTAGACTGACACTCACCGTAACAGAGAATGATGCGTTTGAATCGAGTGTCACTCATTCGTTCAATGTGTCGTAAAAATCGTTTGACAAACACGGTTTTGCCACAACCAGTTGGGCCGCTCAGTGTACACGTCCATGAATGTTTCTATCGCGTATCCATGACACACTCTGCCGATATGCTGAGCGACCGCGGGGGGCAGACCGGGCGCGTCGCTTGCAAGTCCGCTAGCGTTTTGAGAAAAGGCTCGTACTAGCGTAAGACTGGATCGTGCGACCAATCAGCTTGCGTCGTCGACTTGTGCACGAATCGAGGTCTTTTATCCGCCAGCGCGCCGCACACAACAGCTTAGTTTAGCGTAAAGGCGACTCTCGCGAGCAATCGGCTTGTTTCGCCGGATTAATCGCCAATCGAACTGATCACAATCGTGTATTCTCCTACAACGTTAATTTAAAAAAAAAAGTTAGCTTCTTATATACCTCTTATTTTATTCGTACAAAGGACTAGAAATGATAAGATTTTTTTTTTCAATTACGGGATATTGTTTCGAGCGAAAAAATGTGCTGACAATGTATTTCTTTGAAAAGGTTTTGTTTTCTTAAACAAAGTATAAACATCCGTCGCTACAAGAATGTGCTGGCTGGAAATTAAAAACATTCGTCGCCTTGGTTCTGTGAATTTACTGACGTACACGGTAATTTGATATTATATTCAAGGTTTCACACACACACACGCACTCACATGTTTTGACAGCTTACTGCACTCTGCTCGTTGCTACGAGAATGTGCTGACTTGAAATTAAAAATATTCGACACCTCGATTCTACGAATTTACTGACGTGAACGGTAATTTGATGTTTCATTCAAGGTTGCACGCACACACACACACACACACACACACACACACACACACACACAACACACACACACACACACGCTAACACTCACATGTTTTGATAGCTTACTAATCTCTGCTTGGTTTTTTTCTTCTATCTCTCTCTCACGAGTGTCGTCCATACTACAGTTTGCTTCTAGAAAATTCCAATCACACATCCATCACGTTAGCGGCAACAGTGTTGCGTTTGTATCCGTAAGGGTAACTCACGTCCAAGTTCTCGAATCTTCTTTTTCCGTACACAGTTTTACATTTTTTTGTTTCTGGAATCGTTATAACTTCATGAAAGGCTGCTCTGTGAATGGCATGATTCGAAACGTTAATCTCATTCGTGCGAGACGTAATCAAATTTCGTATGGTTTCAAAATTGATCATCCGGCTGTTGGCATAGTTTAACTTTAGACCTTTTATTTTACATACATTTCCATCACTACCATCGGATTTTTTGTATTTATATGCATAAAATTTTGGACCTCCCAATAAAAATGTTGTTATGTACGTGCCAATACCATGATCAGACAGTTCGTCAGTAAATTCACCAAGTGCCGAACCGATTGGTAAATAATACTTTCCATCTCTGCTGATATAAAAGACAGAGTCGGTGTCGTAGTACAAAACTCGAGGTCCAAAAGGTATTATTGCTTCTTGTTTAAAATACCACTTTACGTAGAGCGTTTCGTCATTTACGTCCAAGATACCGTTGACTTCGATTTCAGCACTGGTTAGTAACTCTACGAGTGTCTCTGCAGTTGTGACTACCCGGGTCTTTGTCACGTTTTAGCGCTGGCCAAATTTCCCCCATAAAAATTCAAACATAACTTTGCAACCGATCTTAGGCCAGCAGTATACTGTACATCACCTTTTTCAATGAGTATTCTTTCCGTTTGCAACAGTTGATCAACAAAAGTCATTTTGTCTGGATCAGAGATACACTCAGGTGGAAAGCCAGATGCTAAAGTTTTTCGCATGAAAAATTCTTCAATATATTTAGCGAACTGCCCACCATTACCCGTTGTTTGATCGTATTGTGTCATCTTATACTGCCAGATTTCAAGCACATTAAACACCTTGTAACCCATTTGTACAGCCACTTTGATTTCTTCGGATATTCATGTTCCATGCAAATCTCGATCTTTTGGATCGTTGTGTGGACAGTCATTTTGTACACTTTCTTTACAACACTTTCTGCACAATGGAAACATCAATTTTTCGTGCATTTTTACTGGTAGTACAGGATAATAGAGTGTTTGCGGTGGCAATACGTCGCATTTCATGAGTCCATCAACTTGGGATACATCATTATTATTTCCTACGATCTTATAACACTCTTCTCTAATAAAAATTCGTGGATGTCCGATAGGAAATTCTCCCGGTTTGCAAATATACAAGTACAGAGAACAAACATCAACGTATTTTATTTTTTCATTACCTTGACATTCATACATTTTCACGGTATTACTTGTACGACCACCAAAAAAGGCATCCCGAGGGTTTAACGGTTCGGTCTTTAAGGTTTCTTCAATTTCAAGTATAAACAGTCGTAACATCTCGTCATTGCGGATTTCTAGGTTAAGATCGCACTCCCACTTTTCAACTAATCGATAACCACTTGATCGAATTCTATCACTTAATTCACGCGTTCTTTCGTATGTTTCGTCCATCGATTCATCAGTAAATAGATTAATATCTCTGTTAATTCTGTAACAACGAGGACAACCGTGCCTAAAACATCCGTGAAACTGAAACACAATACCTTTGTGATTCTTATCATGAGGCGGGGCACAGAATCTATCAACAAGTATATTTTCCGATAGTCTTTTTTTACGTCCGTGTCCAGCGTGCTTGATGAAACGATCCAGGACTCTCCTTTCCATCCAGTAAAGCCATTGAAGAGCTTTAATAGATTGATTGTTGGTCCGTCGATATTCTTCAAGTGGTATTATTCCAATTCGATTTTTTTTTTTTTTAATCTGTTCTGTACACTTTCATGCAAGTCAAAGCTATCGTTGCGCATTCTGCAAACGCATCGACGTTTAATTTTCAAAAGTTCTTCTGAAAGCCAAACAAGCTAATCTCAAAATTTTTACATCTTGCTTGCAATATTTCACAATTTCATTTATAAATATGCATACGTATCCACTAACAACGTTTTTATTGTACCAATGTAAAAATTGTTCCCTTTCTCCACTACGCATGGAATCTGGCGAATAATAGTGTAATGCTGGTAAGGTTCCTTCGTGCGCTTGATTGTCGTGTGTATTAAACAAATATGGAAAAATTCCTTTTTCAATATCTGGTAAACTATATGCTTTGGGCTAGCTACTTAATGGCATATGAAAATAATTGAGACTGTCTATAAACTTTATGTTTCGATATTCCAGTAAAATAATTTTTGAACCGTTCATTATAACCGTCGGTTTCACGCGATGGGCATTATCGTCCATTATTTCTCTTACTACTACGGATTAATAATGTTATAATAAAACAGGTCGGCTAATTAACTTACGATAATGCTGTATGACACTTTTCATTCTCGCATCGTTGCGCCGAACTCCTTGATTAACAGCATTGATAACGATTTCAAGTATACGTTTATTTACAAAGATCCCGCCTTTGAATAAATGGTTCACTGTATCAACACTACAATGGAGAATTGGAAATGCAATTTTCTACACAAATGGTCAATCGATAACGTTTCCCAATCGTTACTCTATTGTTTGTACACATCGTTCGAAGGTAGGAATCGCGAGCAAGCGCCACTCGCAACGCACACCTCAACACGCTCATCAAATGTGTCTTTGTAACTTCCTCCATCGTAAAAGGTTCACTGATAAAACTATGGACGATCGCTCCTTATATACACTTTTTATACATGCGCTTTAACCTTACTACGACGAATGTCAGGAGAGGGAAAAAATCTTTGGAGACGATAATTTTTTTTCTACCAACGTGGTAGGAGGTGTAGTGATAACAAATCGGTCAGGGAAAAATATATGATACGAAAAAAAAAACGATGTTAGATATGTACGAGAGATGAGAATGTCGATAAGCATTTTTTTTAAAAACAAAGCGCAGCTGTATGTAATAGAATATTATTTGATGGAAAAAAATAGAGTGTAGAGTTTTTCGACAGACTGACTTACAAGACATTCAAACAGAGAATGTCTGCGTGTGTAACTTTAGACGCTTGGACAAATTGTCTTGTGAAAAAATGAAATTTCTGTAAATGTTGCATTTCACTCGAGTGACCGAGTATATCACACAGTGGAATGCTGTTTTGATGACGGAAAGATCGTATGTTTGACGATCGACATGAAAACAAAGCAAGGAAGAAGTACGCCTCAACATAAAAGTATATCTTGTTACTTGGCAAACTGATTACGCCTTTTAACTTCTGTAATGTGATTGCTGCGACAATTCTTCTACTCGAACATTACTGTTGGTACTGTATTATACATACGCGCGGGCACGTGCATGTAACTCTACACCCAGGAGTTCCGACAGATTAGCTCTGTGCTAACCTTCTTTCTTCTACACGTGAGAAAGAGATCTTGAAAACATTTTTACGGTCTTCTTTTCCCCGCTGACAATCAGCATGTTTTCATGAGAGAGAGAGAGAGAGAGAGAGAGAGAGAGAGGGAGAGAGAGAGAGAGAGAAAGAGAGAGAGAGAGACAAAGGAGCAAAGTTTGCTCATCAAATTCCATCTCTTGAGAATGTACCTTCGTACTACGTTTTAATCATTCTGTCTCCACTCAGTTTGCATGATGCTACTAACCGTGATGGACATGTCCATAGGGTAGCATCGTTTTAAAATCGCGATAGGTCCCAGTAAATCTCTGCAAAGTGTAGCGCGCGTTTTACTCGCTATGATGATTAGAAACGAAGAAATAATCATTTTATATCTACTATAGAAAGTGCAGTTGTTTTAGTAGTCGTGAACCCTCGTCTTGATAGTGTGGTAAGATCAAGACATCGTAAATTATTTCCATTTTCTTTCTCCTCCCACTCTCTTCCCAACCACCTCTCCTTGACCAGTGACACACACACACACACGCACACACACACACACACACACACACACACACATGAGTGACACTCTGAACGTGTTAAAGTGAATCCGGACCGTTCTGCAAAAATCAGTTGGCAATATGCTCCTGGAGGATAAAGAGCCTCCAAAAACCGGGACCAGAGAACGCGCGTGAGCCACAGGTTGGTGGAGTATTAAAATTTACATGTATTTTTTTAAAAAGTGGGATTTCCTTCCTTGTAAGCTGCACAGGCCCCTCCCCCTCTCTTACGGTGGTGGAGTTTATTATGACGGCCTATAGTGGTGTCATCACACACACACATGAAGCTTTTGCACAGGTGGCTGTGAGTTTTCCTACATATTTGGAGAGAGAGAGAGAGAGAGATAGAAAAGTAGGGGGGGGGGGGCAGTATCTGTCGCACACACACGCGCGCGCGATCCACACAGGCAACACATACACACTAACAGACACACTGAGAGAGAGACAAATGCTGCACTCTGGGAAAAATGTGGTGCGCTCTCTCTCCCACTATCTCTTTATTCTCGCTCCCTCTTTATCCAATTAATTTTTTTTTTACTCATTCCTCTCTTCTACGATCAAAAGCTTTCGCATAGATAGTTGTGACCAGTGACACACACAATCAGACAACCACACACACACACACACACACACACGCGCGCATGCGCACGCACGCGCGCCCACACATTCACACAGACACCTCCATTACACGCTTTGGAGCAATACAAAACCCATGAGTCAAGTAAAACGACTTAGACGATAAGAGAGAGAGAGAGAGAGAGAGAGAAAAAGAGAGGAGAGAGAGCGAGAACGAATTGCGCATGCAAAGAGCGCAGAGTATTACTTTCCCCCCACTCTACGCGCACACCTACACTATGGATGAGCCCGATGACTACCGACCGCTCTGGCGCCGAGGCCGGAGGGGGAGGGGGGTTTGTTTGAGTCTGTCCATAGTGTTGTAATAACTACTATCGAATAATACCAAAAAAAAGAAGCAATAAATTTATGCAAAAAGCTAAACTTTTCCATGTAAGGCACGACTGCTAACGATTTTTTAGCCAGTTTGAATCGATTTTAGTCATTTAAATCATTATAACAATACTTTAGAGAAAAACTTTAAGTACGAAATAAGTGTTTTTTTTTTTAGTTTCACAACTTTTGTATTTAAAATTTTGACCTAAAATGTCAAACAAAAAATTAGGTGCCACAAAACGATTTTTTGGACAATTTAAAACGATTTTCGTTGTTTAAAGCGTCAGGATGAAATTATAGAGTAAAACGTATGATAAAAAAAATTGTATTCATTACGATCTACAACTTTTGTATTTAACACTTCGTTATAAAATTTTAATTACTTCTTGTTATGGGTGAAAAACGGTTCTTGAAGTTGTTTTTAGTTATTTTTGCGACCTAGGGCATTTAATTGACTTCCTAGAGAAAAGTGTACAACAGACAAAAGTTGTATTTCATTGAGATCTGCAACCAGAACACCCGAGCTTAAAATGTTAATTTCCAAAGTTACAACGAAGAAAGAGATTTTTCCTCCTCGAAGCTCCATAGTTAAGGTACAGGGAATTTGTTTCCCTTTGACGAAAATTCTCCAATTTCAAACCGTCACGTTATATGGTGAAGACGAAGATATCTACTTAATTTGAAGTCAATTAGATGCAAATTCCTAGAGTTAGTCTGGAAACTAGATTACGTACACACAGGATTGATTACATACACCATAGGACCACTTCGGATAACACTCATATTAGGATCAAAATTGATTTCATGTACCAAATAGTCATTTTAAAGATGGTTACACTTTTCGCTCTAGTGAAAATATAAGGCACTCCTGTGAAGCAGTCGTGCCTAGCAATGTCTCAAACAATTTTTGAAAAACGAAATATTGTTATATAGGAATCGCAAAACTTAGGGGTGCGGAAGAAATAAATACCCACGAGTTAAACCAACTTAACCTTTTATTCGTGTTGAATCGAAAGAGCAGACGTGCGCGCGGTGTTTTTCCGGAGGCCGGGCGGAGAGAGAGCCCCACTCGGGCGGCCCCCCACTGCTTAGGTGGTTCACTTACTGTGTTCCTGTTGCTCGTGCGCCGCAAGCGCTGAGTTCAGGGCGCGAACTTAGAAACGTTCTAGGTATCATACGTCACAATATCTTTCAATAAAGCAAAAAAAGAAAATTAATCGAAAAAAATTTGTTTTCTTAATAAATTGTCATTAAAATTACATTTAACAGAAAGACATTACATATTGATCAGTATTTGTTCGCACTACTTTTCCTTTTTTGTTCCCTATTAAGCTATTACCGTCATACTCTTAAGAAGTCAAAATATCGTTGTTGTCAATCTTTATCTCTATATTATTTAGGCCAAAACTTAGTAAGTATTACAGGACCAAAATACCATTAGACACTAACAAAAAAAAGACCTGCATATACGTTCTACAGAGGAAAAAGTGATGGATCACGTGACCAAGCCTTTTTATTCGTTTTGTGATTGGTTGAGACTGGTCAAGCGCGTGTAAATTTGAGATCGAGATTATGAAAAATTGAATAAAAAGTCATTTTAATGAAAAAAAAATAAAATTGTATGATCTGATGCACCCTAGCTAATAATTTGATTTTCCTTAAAAAATCATGGTAATGAATCTGATTCAATAACGGGTTTTGGTTTGCGGAGCGCGCAGGGGGCACGGGTGGAGCCCCCTAGTGTACTAAAAAATTAATTTCCTCTTAGTATCATGGTTATCATAATAGTTTATAAAAGAGTAGATTAGTATTACTTATACGCACACAAAAAAATAAATATTATTTATTATACCTAGACTGATTTTATAATAGAAGTTTTTAAATAAAATGAACATTAACCGATGTTAAACTTGTTCAAACAAATTTAAATAAAATACGATATTATTTACGATGCTGCGTTTTTCTATATCATTTTTAGATAATAAGTTTTTATAATACATTTTTAAGTTGATAAGTTTTTATAGTACATTCTTTAGATGACACGTTCTACTCTCTATCTATCCATTTGATTGTACCGTTGGAAAGGCTACATAACAGTTTCCTTGGTTTCTTACTAGAAATTTGAAGGGGTAGAACTCGTGATGAGCTTAATTTGATTGGGTAGGTATTTTTTTACAATAAATATTTTTAAGTATCAACATTAAAACAAAACAGTAAACATAAATAGTGTTTCTAAAATTACTTACGTATGATTTTATACTAATCTTTGCGATGCGAAATACAGACCACACTCGGATACATTCTTGTTCTTATTTATAATCCTCGTTTTAAATTTGGTAACGTAGGCAAAGCTTACTGCCTCTACCCCTCCTCTGTCGTTGATAGTAGTAGGATCTACTTGGAAATACTGGTTTTGCAAGCACTAAGGTTGGTATCCACCCCCACTCTGCTAAACTAAAGTACGTAAACATAGTCAATCAGCTAATTGCTTACATGAGTGGGAAAAATTCGTGACAATATGCTCCAAAAGAACAATCAGCAGATTAACTATGTTTACGAACTATGAACACACGGTCGGTAGGTTAAGGTGGCTCCAGTGCCTAGTGCCATACCTAATGGGTGCATAAGCAGTGCGGAGCAAGCGGTTGTGTTCAATCTGCTAGAACTCACGCGATTGTTTATTAATCATCACCAAAATGGATGAAAAAATTTCTCAGATGATGTAGTTTCTTGCAGTTATTGTAAAAATCATAAACTCATTTTCGTTTAAAGCACGAAACAATGATAACCTCAAAATGCACGGAATGCACTACTGTCATCGAGAAAAGTCTGTTACAAATTGTTCCAATCCTGAATTTTTCTTAACATTATTATTACATCACCCGTTAATAACATTATTACAAAGTTTCAGGCCAAAATATTGAGAAGAAAAGATTCTAGATGCAATTTCGTAAAACAATCTAGAGCCACCACGTGTTTTTTTGTTCACATTTTGATTTATAACATTAAAATTCCAACGTTGATTTCGGGGCCCTAAAGAGCTAATCGATTCTACGTCTCATAAGCTTTCATTTGATATCTGATTTACTTGGATTGTACATTTTATTTTGAAATAATCAGAGGATATGAGTGATATATTTGGAGGATGAAATTTTTGCTTATGTGAAACGAGAGTAGCAACAATATTTTCTTGATCAGCCCATCACTTACAAATAAAAAACACAATCCAAGCAAATCAGATATCAAACGAAAGATTATGACCTGAAACTTTGTAATAATGTTATTAAGGGGTGATGGAAAAAATTGGGATTTGAACAATTCGTAACATACTTTTCCCGATTGAAGTAGTGCATTCCGTGAATTTTGAGGTTATCATTGTTTCCTGCACAAAAGAAAATGAATTTAAGATTTTTACAAAAACTGTAAGAAACTAAATTTCATCTGACTTGACATGACTGTCAGAAATTTCAATTTTCTATTTCGTTTTGACCGTCATGTCCACTCAAAAAATTGACTGACAGTTATTTGACAAAATTTTTCAAAAAAATTTAATTATTTAGGAAACAGGAATTTTCACTAAATAATAAATGTTTTTTTTTTATGCAAATCATCACATTTTTTCAATAAAACTTTATTAAAGTTTTCAATTATTTTTCAACATAAAAGGATAAATTTTAATTACTTATGATGTAAATTCAAACACTCTTAATTTGCCAATCTTAAATTAACATTAACATTTGGTTGAAATAGCAAAGAATAATTTTAAAACAAGTCTTTTTACTAATTTCTAATAAAAAAACTTAATACAGTAATAAGAACTATTGTGGATGTCCAAAATGCGGTATAATGATAAGATGGTAATGTTGCTTATTCATGTTTGTAAACGATTTTTTCAATCCAAGTATTTGTTGGATTTCAGTTATACAACGCATGTCAATTTTAGTAACAGTTTTAAATATTTCGCTCAATCGCTTTTAAAACAAAATAATTTTGACAATATTTTTCTACAAGTTGGGCTAACATATTATAATCTTATTTTCGAAATAATTCCACATTGTAGAGCATAAAATTAGTTCCTTCTTTCATTTTTAATCATCGTGGAACGTTATTTCATTTTGTTTTTTTATTTGATAAGAGAAGAAGAATTATTTTTGGGTAAGCTTTTTGCTAATTTATTGGCAGCGGGTTCTTTTCTGTGATAAGCAACATAATCAGTTTTTAAGTAAACTGGAACACCAAATCAGCAACAAAATAATATCCTGAAAATTATTTGATGCTGTTGTTCTGTCGCTTTGAGTCGTAATTGTTAATATAAGAACGTTATCTATTTCGAATGCTTGTCTATCTTTTTTCGTGTGGAGCAACATAATCAGTTTTAAAGTAAACTTGGAGCAACAAAATAATATATAAAGAATACAATTTTTGCTTTTGTAACTTCGCTTTCAGCCGTAGTGAGTTATTATTCTTAAGTTGACGCTTTTTATTTGTTAATCGTTATTCTGATTTTGAAACAGCAATAAAGTGTTTGTTGTATGTCACATACATTTTTTTAGATTACGAATGTATTTTTTTTCACTATTATGCTTTTGGATTAGGTTATACCATACCTTACTGATCACTTGTGATTTGGGTTTGACAACAAATACTTAATGAGTTTCCAAATACTAAAGAGCACTCTACTGCTTTTTGTGGCTACGCTAAGATTTTTTATTTCTGATTTACGCGTGAATCAGCTAGTATTTCTATAACCTCAGATGCAGAAAAATATTCTTCAAGCAACAAAATAGCAAGAAATTGTGGTTCTCATAAACTTTCAAAAATATTATGAGTTTTGGACATATCGTCATTGGCTAGGCTAACTTCATATCAATCCAGCAAATCCATTGTTTCTCGAAAACGGCAAGAGCAACAAAATCGGCTTTTGAGCAACAAATAAGCAACAAATTATAGTGTGTTTAGTTTTGTGGCCTTATGATGTGGCTACGCTAGCTTAATAGATATACGTCCCAGGCAGCTTGGGCAAAGCAGCACTTTGTACACCGAGTTACTTTTCTAAAAAATGCTTTATGTAATAAATGGTTGTTGAAATAAAATTTGTTTTTCTTGGTCGAATTAATCTAAATATGTGCCCACAAGATGATAACCCAAATACGTAAGTAGCATGGATAAAAAGCAGCTAAGTAGTAGTGATGTTTCACAATTTGGTCTAAGAGGACATGTTCACAGAATTATGTTGGTAAATGCGGTAGCTTAAACTAAAACTGGCACGAACATTTATTTACTGCTTCGTGAATCATGATGTAGCGGAATATATTCATAGCAAGATTCAAAATTGGCAAAAAATCTTAAGCATCAGCTTCTCTTGATTCGGCTAGTGGCTGTGCTAGCATGATGTCAAGCTAACGCGCAACAGATTTTTCAGTTTCCTGACGCAGCGAAAAAAATGAATTTACCGTCACAATTCAGCAGCATATTATGCCGTTGGTTCCATGCTCTTAGCTGTACTAGTTATAGTTTCCGAGATTTAGATTGTGGCTGTGCTAGCTTGATGTCAATCTTAACGCAGCTAAAAAATCGGCTTTACTGTCACAATTCAGCAGTCAATCAGTGGCACATTATGAAAGTGTTTGCGGACATAAATACGCAGTAATAAGGGGAAACCTATTTTTTGGAGGTTTCATCCCGTCTTACCAGTCATACAGGTTGAAAAATTGGTATATTAACCGTAAGTTGACGGGCGGAAAATCAGCGGCAAATCATGCTGTTGGAGCCAAGCCTGTAGCTGTATTAGTTTTCCAACAGTTAGTGGAATTAACAGCGTCCTCTGAATTTTTAATTTAGTAAGAACCGTTATCAGCGATTTTTTTGGGGCGAGTTTAAATTATTAGTCAATAATTGTTCTTAGACAATCGAGCAGATTGGTGGTGTGATTGTTTTTCAACGAACCACACTGAGAGACCAATTTGTTTACAGTAAACATATGTTAACTAAAATATATTATATTAATGAATGGAGTCGGTATATTAACAGCTGATATATTATGTATATTGTAACAAATTGGGCCCTCAATACACAGTTCCACTGTACATATATTTAAACGGTCACATTTAATAATGGATAATTTTTCAGCTCAATCACAATTCAGTGGCAAATTAGTGACATATTATGCCGTTGGAGCAATGCCCTCAGCTGTGCTAATTTCCGAGATTTCGTTAGTGGCTGTGCTAGCTTGATGTCAAGCCAGGACGCACCTGCTTAGCATTTCTCATAAAAAAATATATTTGGTCGTCAGATGGATTATCAAAAAATATTAAACAGATATTTTTTTTTTTTTTTACATAAACAAGAACTAATTGAGATAGAGCTCGTCAAAGTTCAGAGTAAGGGACGAGTGACGGCACTGATAGAAAACGATGTATTAGCCATGACGTCATGGATGCATAGGCACTCTAAGGAACAGTTATGTTTAACTAGCTAGTACATGCTCAATTGTTTGCAAATCATGATAAAAAAATTATGAAACACTCCTTAGGGCCTACACTTTCTCACTAGTTGAAAATTGTTATTGCTTCAATAAACAAAAGTCTATTACGAAATCCTAAAAATTTTTTGCACAGATTTGTTCCACATCGTCTTAAAAACATCTGATAAAAATCTTAGGTAAAAATGTTGTATTGAAAAAGGTCTAGAAGCCATTTAGTAAAATTCCGTCCCACGGCCACGTGGCTGTGGCTTTGGTCTGTTATTTATTCTGATTTTCATTGATAACTTTTGAAATTGCAGGGTTAGCTTGATGTCGGTAGGTTCTATTTAGTTTAGAATTAAATGAGATTTATATTGATTACTCAATTACTGAGCATTATATTTTTATTTCGCGGCTAAACTGCAAAAATATACTGAAGATAGGAAAGTATATCGTAAGCGTAATTTTAGTACTTTACACTTTTCTTAGTTAATAACGATGAAATAAAAGTAAGAATTGAGGCAGTAAAGTTATAAACTTAAAACTCATGAAATTCTAAATGTAAGAGAACCTTAGGACATCAAGCTAATCTTAAAATTTCAAAATTTTAAATAAAAATCATAACAGTTAAACGCCACAGCCACGTGGCCGTGGGACAGAATTTCACTAAATTGCTTCTAGACCCTTTTCTCTAAAACATTTTTACCTGAAATTTTGTGCAGATAGCTTTGAGATGATGTGGAACAAATCTGTGTCAAAAATGTTTAGGATTTCTTAACATACTTTTGTTTATTAAAGCAATAATAATTTTCAACGAGCGATACTTAAAATTTTATTCCAAAAAAACAAAAATACTTATCAAGTTCTGACAATAACGATGAGAAAGTGTAAGACCTAAGAAGTATTACATAATTTTTTGATCATAATTTACAAACAATTGAGCATGTACTACATAACTGTTCACCAGGGACGTAGCCACGGGTGGGCCTGGGTGGGCCACAGCCCATGCATTAAAATTTCTGGCCCATGCTCTGGCCCACCTTGAATATCAACTCAATGGGAGCAACCAAAAATGAAATTTTTAAACATAATACGTATCAGGAAAAAACGAATAAATTTCCAAAATAGTAGTGAAAATAAATATATATTTAACATCAAATTAGTACAAAATTATACGGTGTATTTTATTTAATGATGCAAAACGATCTACTACATTGTCTAAATCAAGAGCTTTGTAAATTTTTCTCTCAATAAACATAATTGCTAAATTACTCAAGCGATCATCAAGAAATTGTTACGCAAATACGATTTAATAAGACGCATACAAGAGCATGTTCTTTCGCAGCCAGCACTAGACATTAGAATGGTTATAGAAATAACGCATAAAGTGTACGTTTGCGAAAAAACATTTTTATAAATATCCAAAAAATCTAAAAACATCATAGTAAATGTTATTTTTACTTTTTTTTATTTTTTGCATAGTTCGATAGTTTTTGGAATCAATTTTAATTCAGTTTTTAGGAAGTCTAAATCAGCTCTATAGTGAATCGCCGCCGATTCTAACTTTAAATAAATCAAAAAATTATCACTTAATGGTGAAAAACATTCAATGCTTCTTAAAATACTATCATTTTTTGTAAATCGATCATTTAATTCAGTAATTATAATATATAAGGTATCAAACAGCAAGGAATCAAAATTTTGATCTTAAATTCATCTTTTTGAACTGGGTCTTCAGATTTCGGTGATTTACAAGTAACAATTAAATTAGCATATTTTTTTGGAATTTTACGATGACGTTTTTGAGGCTGATCATTGAATGCAGATGTTGATACGCTAGGTGTGTCAATACAGTTTTTTTCACATAGTATGTTCTATGTATAGCTCTATTATATGTATAGCTCTTTTCCAGTTTTTAAATCCACTTCCGACGAAAGTTTTCTCTGTAAGGTTCATACCAAAAAATCTACAATTGAAGCAAAAGGCAGCATCAACAACAATGCTGTATTCAAGCAATGGGTCCGTTTTGTACCATTGAGAATAAAAAGAACGAGATCTTTTGCCATAAATAGTTTTCGGGAATATCTTCATCACTGGCTGTTTAGGCCCTTCTTCTATTGATTGAGAAAGATCTGATGGACCTTGAGCTGCAGGAAGAGTTGCCGGTGTAGATCGCCCATTTCCATGTACATGTGACTTCACGAACTGACTTGAAACTATTTCTGAATAAATATTTTCACTGTCATTCCACTCATGTCCTCCGTCATCATCGACGTCAACTTCTGAATCAGGTTCGCTATGCAGTTTATCGTAATCCAAGTTATCATTCGTGTTTTGCAAACCTGACAAAAATAATTGAAAATTAGTGATAAGCTGCCAATCTTGCAGATATTTTATTCTGTAAGCCATTACCCACTACACAAAATACCTCTCTACTAAGCCTAAGACCACTATTTTTCAATTGCTAAAAATTTTATTTTTTACTTTCTGGAAACAAAAAAATCATCTTCATCGACTCCACTTTTACTTTCATGCGCAATATCTTCATTAACAAATTTACTTTTACTTTCGTTAGAGCTGGAATTATTCACCTTTGCCGAGAGTCCATACTCAAAATCAATAAGCGTTCTTTTGATTCCGATAGCTACGCGTTGACTGACTGTTAAATCATATCTTATAGTTTATAAAGCTACACGGAGAGAAATATTGGGCTCAGAGAACACAAGCATACGAGTCGTAAGAGCTCAATACAACACCAAGCTGTTTTAACGCGAGGCACCGGGCTC
>JAPYYV010011127.1:0-14294 GCA_030522625.1 Copidosoma aretas | reverse complement strand
TTATTATGATCTTATTACATCATTATTAGTGAATTAGTACTTCGTTCAACGTGACATTGTACACGTATAGTATTATTTTATTCAAAAATTTTTACAATAGTTTTCTTTTCATACAATGAGAATTGCTTTGCTTCCAATTCTTAAAAAGAGATTGGAACTATACAATGATGCTTTAACGTGCCTTTTATCGTTACAGCTTTTTGGAAACGCGTTGATAATCTTTTTTCATCCTCTTTAAAATCATGGCTAGTTGAATAGCGACACATTATATTGGATTATTTACTCTTTGAAGACTAGCTCTAGCAGCAAGTCGTTTTAATGTTCCACCTATTCCGTCACATGGTCCTTTACCATGTGAGGTTGGAAAAAAGAGCCACTCAGCTGCTGTTTCAAAACCATTCATATGATTTTACTTTCCTGCTTCTCGAATGACTAATTAACTTAATGGGATTAAAACACGTGTCAGTACGGATGTTTGTGCCTTGTAATGTACGTGAGACGTTTTTAGGCATCGTTATGATTCTCGTCAGCAGTTTATCAATAGGCTCACTAGCTTAGATACACAGGGCCAATGTTACGAGCGGATAAATTTCAAATGAACACATGCGGGCACAGTAAAGAATGCTTAGGCAGATACTAGGCTCTATTTGGCTAACTGTTTAGATATACGTGACTATAATTGGACTAGAATGATATGTATCATTGGCAATAATTGTATTTGAATAGGCAACATACGTGAAAGTTCGCTATGACTAATGCGACAGTTATTAGTTAAGCTTTATCTATTAATAACATAACAAACAATCCAATGAACACAAAATATCTAGTAATGATTTCCAATATGACTGACTATTTATTAAAATCTATTTAAAACTGATTAATACATAAAACCATATGTATTATGGAGAAAAACGAAATGATGCAAGAAAATATGACGTACGATAGAATCCGCGTGCCGATAAGACGTGCCGCACTACATAAATTAATTTATTTCCAATAGTAATAATTAATTTTCCGTCGAATAAAAAGTAGTTTTTGATAGAACATTTGACGTAGAATATGATGGTATTACTAAAAACTCGCTACAAGGGGGAGGGGTCAGAGGTTAAAAATAAATTTAAATATTTTAATTGGTAATAACAATCTTGAATTGTTAACAATATTTCTTGAAAGTATTTTTTTCTCAAAGCTTATTCCTTTACCCTTGAAAGGAAAAAAAATACAGTCTGTAGCTTAAATAGTATCGGAGTTATGAATGTTTGAAAATTCCTCCTACAGCCCAAAATCACCGAAATCGCGGCACTTCAATCCTTTCTAGCGTCCAAAACATTGTAAAAAAAAAAAATACGTGTGTTTTTTTTCTTCAATATAGAACCTGCAAAAAAAGTTTCAGCAAAATCAAAAATGTGTCAGTCAATCTTTGTCAAAATCTGTTCGGTTTGTAAAAGAACGTCCTATATACATGCCTTGAATAGAAAGGATCAGATAATCAACATTACTGGGTAGTGGTGCATCGGGATCTCCTTTAGATTCAGCCTAAAAAAACAAAAAAACAAAATTATCAACTTGCTTCGAAAAATGGACTAAAATCAATTCATTTTATATTTACTAACAATAATTACTTCACTAAAGGTACTTTGTATCTTCTCCTAAGTATTCTATAACCTATGATATTATTTATGACTGTACTCGGTGTCATATTTGCATTTTTCATCATGGCACTTTTCATATTTAATACGAGAGCATTTAATTTTTATTCCTAACCTTTGGCATTTTCTTTCATTATAAAAAACCAGGGCATTTTTTTATAAATTTTCACTGAGGGGCCAATGGTATATATATATATATATATATCAAGTTTGACGGTCATCCTGCGAGCTTAGGCTAGCATTTTCATGTACACTAGCCGTATCTTAATTCGGAATCCGCAAAATTCAAATGTTTCAACTATACATTGTGTACAAAAATCTATAATTCCAAAATAAACAGTTACAGCTTTGCCAAGTGATTGTTTGTATCACAGATATTATTGGGGAATCGTTACTCTATCGTTAGAGTTATTACTTTTATTTAAGTATTATAAATAAATACCAGCATTAGAATTTCGCGGATTCCAAATTAAGATACGGCTAGTGTACATTTCAATGTAACGATTTCGATATCGATATTCCGAACGCGATCGCTCACATCGTAACCCAATTGGACCCCATAATTTTCGATGCATTGCAACATTAGCTGCAATACATCGCCGCATTGCAGAAAACCCTTTACAGCTATATTCAGTCGCCTACAACGCGATGAGTGTCAGCCCTTGTTTATAGTAGGATTGTTACATATTTCCTTCTCTTGATACCAACCTGGACATCCGTAATATTTTTTCTGAGGCATCTAATTCTCATTTAGATTCTATGAACGTCACTTATAAAAAAGTAAGTTTTCACTTCTTTATTATTAATAATACATATTTAAATCCAATGAAAATTGTAAATTCTCAAGTAAATAGTAGCCAAGGCCTTGTTCGCTTCAATTTTTTTACTTGCCTTGCACTTCCGCGTGACTTGATTATTAGTAGAATAATATACTTATGATCGTCATGATGTAATGAGTCATACGATCGTACGACGATTATTATACCAAAAAATATGCATTTATAAATTATTATTTTTAATGCAATGCTGGTAAGTAACAAAAATGCTGAACCTGATCGCGAATCGAATGAATGTGTGCCTGTAACCAAAAAACATACTGTTGACCTTCTTGAGACTCTATCTGATAAAAGTAGACTTCCCACGAGAAGTGAAAATTATTCTCAGGCTTTACGAAAAAACAAATCTAATTAAATATTTTTCTTTCTATAGGAAACGTTAGCTCTATACAATCATCAACATTTAAATCCACTTTGAAGTCCTGTGAGTCTGGTGAGTCAGTAACTGCCAGTGATGCCCATAGAGATATAAGAATAGAGTGCGCGAGAGAGCGACTGATGCGAGATCAGAGTAGAGAGAGATCGCTGCATAAAGAGAATTTGTCTCTGTCTAGCAGTGTAACGCCATTGGCTACGCTGCCGACCGACCCGCGCTCCCTTGGCCACCAAAGTCGGTCATGGAAGGGGTGAGGGGAGAGAGTGCTAACGTGGAGTGGGACGTAAGGGGAGAGCTACACTACCCCAACTTTTACCCAAGACCCGTGCATTTCTTAAAAATTTAATGAAAGGTTAAAATACAAACATTAAAGGTTCGATACGGATTCCTGTGACTTTTTTTTCTTCCGATACTATTATTCTTACAAATGCCATAAGTATCTGTTTCGTGGAAGGCTTGTTGCGTGCGAGGCACAGCCCAAGCATGGCAATATTGAGTGAGAGCAAGCTGAGAGGAGCTTCCTCGTCAGCTGCCGTGAGTGAACTAACGGTGTTGCGCAGAACACCAAGCAGAGCAATTTAAAAGCAAAGAATATAATGTCAAGCAAAAGTAATTTTTGAAAGTGACATAGCTAGCGAAGAAAAGATAAACAGTTGACTTAGCATGGGCGAGAGACTTTGTTTTGATTCTGCATGTTAGTTCGTATGGCTATGGAAGTAAACAAGGCAAGCTAGCAAGTATAGGAATAGTAAATTTAAATAAAGCAGTTGTTATAGCATGAAATATAAGTTAAATGCGGCAGTCAGAATAATCATGCAAATAATTTTCGCGTACTAAAGCATGTGTTCATTCTAAACTGAACAGTATCTCTGTAATTAGAAGCAATATAATTATTATTATAATAATTCTCGAGTTATTTTGTAAAACATATTTCATTGCAATTTTCGTACAGACAAAATATTGTACTGAAATTTATTCAGTATCGATATAAAATTAAAATAAAAAAAAAGCATCAGATCATACAATATTTCATATCATTTATTTGATAATATGAATTTTCTTAGAATTATTACAGTCTTTACTTTTTAATGTTTCAAGAATGACATTTTGAAATACATCAAGACAGGCTTTGGCTAGGTAAATTTGGTATTGTAAATTACGTGTAACTGCTTATCTATTGAGCTGAGATATTCTTGCTATGATTTTTAAAATTCGTAATAAATTAAGTATAAAATTGTTATTCACTGACCAGAAAATATTTTTACTTTATTGTTCTTCATCCGTATTCTATTATTATTATCGTTTATTAAACGATTTTCGTGACGAAATCGTATATCAATGTATCGTTTTATGATCAGGGTAATTATTTGGTTTCGATGGTTTACTAATGGATCTTGATCGAAAAAATGTGCATCGCAAAAAAAATTAGTGGGCAAACAACGCATCGTATGATTAAAAATTTTCATGTAGACATTCTTGCAAAATTAATTCCGTGTTTCCCGAATAAATTTTTCTGTGCATTTGCATATAATTATGACACTGTTAGAGGCAAAATTTAATCCCCCTCTGTTTTTTAACTTGATCAATGTTGCATCAGTATGACTGTCTGAACCTCTGATTATCGATAAGCATTTATAACAGTGTATCATATGTTCTATGTATTGGACTATTGATACGGCTACGTAAGATATTATTTGATTGGAATATTTATTTCCATACCACTGATAATCAGATGGACAATAGTCGTGTCCAAACAACAAGTTGTCTATTTTATTTGAAAGACTAACAACCTTAGAAAATAATTTACTAGAATCTAGTTTGTCAGTTCTGTCTGTCAAAGACATGCACGTACTTTGCAATGTTTCTTCTGAAATAGTGCTTCACGATAATCAAGAAAAATATCGATATCGTCTCGGTATCGGGTCGAGAGCCGACACGATATTCGATACGATATCATACTTTGAATGTCGAGAACGAGACGATACTGAAATTATTTGATATCGACGATATTATCGTATCGACGATCATTTATTCACGATATATCGAAAATTATCGATTTCGTTAAAACAAAAAAATAATGAAAGCGTGTGCGCGATTTTAAAATTGTATTTAGCGCTCTTTCCGTATAAGCCAAGGACCAATGGTATTGACGTTAGGCTGCGTTTACAATGAAAGTCTATTACTCCATTGGTTAGGCAGAGACGAAACAATAGACTGCCGTATCACTTTGGGTATGTTCGTTTCGATTTACTGGCTGCAGTTACTGGGGACACCAAACGAACATACCCTTTCTCTGTCCATCCAATGAATCGGCATGGCAAGTCTGCACAAGTCTGCTGAGAACATTGGAAAGCAGCCTCAACGCTTTTGTTTATCTTTGGTCACGTGGTAAGCTCAAGCATTGCCCACTTGTTTTAACCCGAAAAACAAAACAGTTAAAATTTCAGTGACGGCATAAGAGTAGTTAAAAAGAAAAAAAATGACAAAGTGCTCAGCCTACAGTCAGGGATTTAGCCCTACAATGCACGAATGCATTGTATGGAATAAAAAAGTGCATTTATTACCTAATTTTTCGTTGCCTGTTTCCGGACAAGAAGAAGGAGCCGGCGAAAAAAGACTATGTCTCGCCTGCCACGAAGGTACACTTTTTTTTTATAAGTGCTACAAAACAATTTTCAAGTGATACGTATTTTTGCTAAAAAGAAGTTTGATAAATCTGTAGATGCAAACGAAATACTTTTTGAGAATAAAAATTCAACATCGAAAAAAGACGATTTTTATAAAGAAAAAGAATGTGAAAAAAGACAAAACAAATAAAAGTAACCATGCTGATGATCCTTCTACTACTTTTGCTGCTAATAATGATCCTAATCCTACTGTTGCTGCAAACAACTCTTGTGAAAAACAAGAGAAAAAAAAAACAGAAATCAGGGACTTTTTTGAACATTTCTATAAAAATGGAAACGTGGATATACTATACATTGGTGGAGAGACCATCAAACTGATCTTCCTATTCTGTCATTGATGGCGAGAGACATACTGTGTATTCCTGCTTCATCTGTACCAGTCGAACGAATGTTTTCGGAAGCAGCACGTGTGCTTACTAAACTCCGATGTGCATCGGGCGATGAGAAAATAGCGGCTCTCATCCTCATTAGCATGTGGATGAGGAGTTTGCTCCGAATCCCCATTTGTAACGAAAATTTATGATTTTAAAGACTAATAAAAATTATCATTTAGAGTTAAAAAAATTATTCATAAAAATTTATTATAAAAATAATTCATAAAATAAATAAACGTTTGTTCAAATGTATAAAAATTTATTTCTCGTCATTTAAAAAATATTTTTAAAACAGAAAATAATTTTTTAAGTCGAGAAAGTTTCACGACCTTCGAGACGATATCGAGACGATACCAATATTTTCATAAAAATATATCGTCGATGTCGATACCCGATACGAGAAAAAGATAATATTGACGAGACGATATCGATATTTTTTTAAATAGCGGTATCGTCTCGTATTGTGAAGCACTACTCTGAAATCTTAAACTCTTTAGGTTGTACAGGTTTATCCAAATCGCTGTCAATATTAATCATTAAAGTCGTGACTAGAGGCGAGCAGTTTGCTGATGTAGAGACTCTGACGTTCAACTTATTACACATTAGTTTTTAAATTTCCGAAAGGTACTGGATTGTTGTAAGATTATTGTTGAACCCATTCATTCGACGAATAATCGAAAAAAGCATTTTAATGTAGTCCTGGGGAATTTTTTAAGACAATAAATAAGTAATATATTTATTTTCAAACATATCACGTGCTAAATTATGCAAATTGGTCGAGCAAATTATAAGCCCTACAAAACCAGTACACACTAAAGAGTTTTCCATTACCTTTATAAAAATTGCTTGTTTACTGTAAACTTTTACTTTTTTGCTTGATTTTTCTTATTTTCCGCTTTCAAATTTTCGATTTATGAGATACATAAGTCTACTTTTTCTTTCAAGTCCTTGAGAGAATTTTATGTTACAGCCGATCGCCCTGGTGTTTTGCAATACTTACTTCTAACATGAAGCATATCAAACATGTCGTTGAGATGTTTACAATAAATCAAAGTTACTTGTACTTAAAACCTGAGCAGCTAAAAATACTCGTATTTTTTTCGTTGTGAAAGTAGACGTGTCCATTTTTTATTTTCTTTACGTAATGTAGTCTTTCATTTTTTTGCTTGGTATTAAAATTTTTTATGAAATCCCAATTCATGAGATCAGAGTTATTATGAATAAGTGGACCCTTAGCAAAATAGTTTCCAAACAGCTTGATGCAGTGACATGGATCATAGAAAATATAAAAGAGCTTTGTTGTTACAGGGTGAGAAAAGAAGAGTTTGAACTTCTCTTTCTTTGAATAATTCAGAAAAGCACCGAGAGACTTGCAAGCCGTTTTGTGAACCTTGTCTCCATCAAATTTTATGCTAGTGACAGTGATCCCATGCCCCTCCAGTTCAGTCAATAAATCTTTAATTAATACTTTTCCACACCATTCAACGAGTGGATGAGATGATAATCTACAGGTGCCTTAAACGAACCATTAAGACAAACGAGCATAATAACTAAAGCTTTAGTAGCAATTCTGGGATCTCCGTCATCCTTATTTTCATGTAATTGCTCCCCCAAATCAACTAATCCCTTCCAAGTTTTGCTCATACTATCCCACTCCTTATGTTGTTTGATGCTCATCTGATCGAACGTCAAGTTAAAAACAAGATAGTTGCCCTTCTCTGCTTCTTCTCCAACTGCTCGAGTTGAGGTGAGTCCCTAAGTGGTTTAGTTATTATACCGCGCTGTTATTTTGTGTTTTTTTCTGCTGTATTTAGCCTACGAGCGTCATGTCATCTCGGCATAGTCGTGGAGGCTTTTATCTACCCGTGGTGTCTGGTTTCCCGTGGACGGCGTACGCTTTGGGCATTCTAACCTCGTCGCCAACCGTCTGCTGCGGGGAGGGAGCTGGTCGGATGCCATTGCGGTCATCACCAGGGATACGCGGCGATGCAGATGGACGGGCGCGGTCAGGGGGAGAAGCTGGATGTCCCATCGAGAAAGAGAGGTCGTAAGAACATGGAAGGTGACGTTGTGGGCGATGGCGACGATTCTTCGAATGATGGTGATATAGAAGATAATAACAGTAAGGCGCGTAATGGTGTGAGTGATAAGAGCGAGAGAGAGAAGCCGAGTGATGCGTCGTCCTTTCTTTCTGCGAGCAATGTACAAGTGCTGTTAAGTAAAGTAGCGGGGGTGCATGAGAAGTTGCTCAAATCATTAGGCAATGAGAAGACTGGTGCAGTCAAGAAGCGGTCAGCAGTCAGCAATGCGGTTCCGTGCCTGGCGTCGGCGTCCCTCGGCCGGCTGGCTGCGGGCGGTTTCGGAGGATTCATGCCCGGTATTACAATGCATGGGGGCTTGTATGCGAGCACTGTGGGAAAGTCGCTGCCGCCTCGCACCGATATGTTCCTGCCGCTTAATATCCAGCGTACCGCTCCAAACAAGCGTATAGTTATCGGCCCGAATGAGAAAAGTATGAGTCACGGCTACTAGGGAAAGGTTAAATCAGCTGATTCAGGATCCGTCTGCCTACGGCCTGTGTGTGAATAGAGTCTCGTCGTTTGCAAACAAGTGGGTTGTAATATAGGCGCACTGTGCGGACGAGCGTAAGCTGCGAGAACCAGCTGACCTAGCAGATGCGGAGCTCGAGGTGCGTGATGAAAACAAACTGAACCCGCGGCTCCTTGTGCGTGACGTCCCTACCTCGTTGCAGTCAACAGAGGTAAGGCACTTTTTTATAAAGCAAAACATACCGGACATGCCTGAGTTCGAAGTGGTGAAAGTAAGAGTAGTGTACATGCATCCTTCTAGAGAGAGAAACACGCGCGGTGTGGTACTCGAAACAACTCCCGATATCCGTAAGTCCGTCTACGCGCGCGGTAGAATTTATATCGGCTGGTCGTCCTGAAGATTTCATGACCAAGTCACGGTATTGCAATGTTACAACTGCCTTAAATTTGGCCATATTGCCAAGAATTGCAAAAGCAACGTTAACTGTGGGAAATGTGCGGGTGGGCATGCCACACGCGAATGCACCAGTCTGCGCGCGTTGTGCTGTGCGAACTGTAAAGCGGATAGTATAGCAGGTAATCTGAGTAATTCTGCATACGATCGAGTAAATTGCGCTATTTTAAAAGCAAGATTAATAAATAAAGCAGGACTAATTGACTATGGCGAATAGCGAATATCAGACAGTTCACAGCCTATGACTCGGGCACGTGAATGCGCAGTCTGTTTGTGCACACATTGAAGAAGTGCGAAATATAGTGACTAAGCAATGACTGCATGTCTTAGGCGTCTGCGAGTTCTGGCTTAATGATAACTCACCCCCTGACAAATATATGATTACTGGTTACTCGTTGCTCAGTAATGGTAGGTTCAAGAGGGGCGGAGGTGTCGCGTTATATATTCATTGGTCGATTAGCGCACGTCTCGTGTTTATATCGGACTACGGCGAAAATTACAGCAAGAGACCTGAGATCATTTCAATTGAGGTATTATTTGAGCATGAAAGATTGTTGCTCGCGGTTGTATACAGCCCTCCGAAATCGGGCTACTGGTCGGAGGTAGACGAAGCCTTGCTGCAGTGCGGGTCGGGTTACGACGGTGTCGTTCTTATGGGGGACTTTAATATCGATTGGGCCTTTCCGTCCTCGCCGCGCAACCTTCTGCGAGACTCACTTAAAACGTTCGGACTGACTGCGACCCCTTTTGCATCAACTTACCGAACAGAAGATTCTGAGTCTACTATTGATTATATCTGCGTTAGTTTCCCCGATAGACTGCTTGCAAGCCACCAGTTTGAGGCCCCTGGTGTCTCTAGACACGACGTTCTGACGGCAACCCTGGCGTTCGAGGCACCTACACCCACTACGGGGATCCGTGCGCGTCGTGACTTCAGGGGCTTTACCCGAAAGGCGCTGATTGAGGAGCTTGAGCGTTGCGACTGGCCGAGGCTCTCCCAAACCCATGATATAAATGATAAGGTGTGTCTCCTACAGTCTTTTGTACTGCGGGCATATGACCATTGTGTGCTGAGGGATGTCGCCGCGAGAGCAAGGCGCGAGCCGTGATTGACCCGCGAAGTTAAGGCGACCATGTCTGTGCGAAACAGAGTGTACAGGCGTTGGGAGAGGCTGGGCCGTGAGACCGATCGATGCGCGTACCGTGCGCTGAGGAATAGAGTAAAGTACATGCTTAGGGATGCACGCCTCGCGTACTATAGGAGTAGACTCTGGGAGTGTCGCGGAGACTTTCGCGCTCTGTGGAAGATGGTCGGTGAGCTCGGAGCGCGCGTTCGGTCCGCGCCGGCCGTAGGCGTTTCAGCATCGCTAAATGACTTGAACAATTTTTTTGCAGGAACTTCGCCGCTCTTTTGATTCTCTAGCATAGTCCCGAATGAGTCTGATCTTGACTCTGCCTTTTATTTCGCGCACGTGGAGCCAGAAGCACTCCTTCGTGCCGTCGCCAGATCACGCTCCAAAGCCATGGGTGTGGATGGCATCCCGGACGAATGGGGGCGGGCGATTATACAACCACTGCCGAAAGTAAAGAAACCTACCACAGTGCAGGATTACCGCCCAATTAGCATCCTATGCGCAGCCTCAAAACTGCTCGAGTCTACAGCTTACGACCAGCTAGTATCGTTTTTCAGCGCGAGAAACGTATTCGACAGATTTCAGTCGGGTTTCATGCGCGGTCACGGTACTCACACGGCATTACTTAGGATTTTTGATGATATTAGGGGGGAATCGATAGGGAGAAACTGACGCTGATGGTCTCGGTTGACTTTAGAGATGCGTTCGGGAGCGTAGATATTGCCGGACTGTTGAGTGGACTGCAGGAGCTTGGTTATTCTGTGTCGGTTTACAGTTGGCTTTTTTCGTTTTTAAGAGATCGTGAGCAGGTTGTCACCGTACCAAGGGGGGAGCGATCGTCACAGAGACTCAGAAATGTTAGTGTCTCACAGGGCTCCATACTGGGTCCTTTGCTCTTCTCCCTTTATATCCTCAGACTGTCGCAGTATCTACATCATTGCCAGTATCACCTGTACGCGGATGAACAGTGTGCGCTCGGGCAGATAAGCGACGCGATACGGTTGGTCAACGCTGATCTTGAGCGGGTGAGGATGTGGGCCTTAAACAATAGGCTTACGATACATGCAAGTAAAACCAAGCCAATGTGGGTCGGAAGCCGCGGCTATATATCGCGCGTTCCGGGTCTTCGACTGCCAGATCTGATGCTTGACGGTGCAGAATTGGATTTTGAACCAACCCTGAAGCTGCTTGGCGTTGTATTTGACAGTACACTCGATTTTAGGAAACACTGTGCGAATACCTGCAAAAAGACTTACGTGGCACTAAATTGCATCAGATATCGTGACGCACTATCCCCAGATATGAGATTGATGCTCGTAAAAATCTAAGTCCTCACTTATTTTGACTATTGTGCCCCTTTACTCTTGGGTTTAATAGAAGAGCATGTGACGCGACTTCGAAGAGTTATGAATGCGGTGATTAGGTTTGTCTCAGGAAACAGGAAATGGAAGCACGTTTCTCCTGAGTACTGTAGGTATGAGCTTATGCAGATAGACGAGAGAATAAAATATTGTACACTTAAACTAGTCGCGAAAGTGCTCTCAAGCTCAGAGCCCGCTTGCGTGAACATTTAGTCTTCCGCCCCGAGAACGAGAACCACGCGCTTCGACATGCCCCGCTCGAGCTCGAAGTATCGTACGCGCGTTTGGATACTGCGCTTAGTATTTGCGGAGCCCCTATGTGGAATTCTCTTCCGGACAAGTTGCACCTGATGTATCAGCGGCAGTCCTTTGGGCCAAGACTGCGGGAGTACATACTCTGTAGTTCCTGTGAGTCCGACGAGCATGCCTCGTAGTTTTTAAGCTAGTCATAATCTTATCCGTGATATGTGCCTTGTTGTATTTTGTTTTGTTACACTTTGTATATTTGTTAGCCCACTATTCGATTTTACTTTAAATGTACTATGATTTTTACTCCAGCGACAAACTCTAACGTGTTTCATATGCTCTTTATAAATGAGAGCATGACGCTCAAACTTGTAACTTCAACGTAAATTTAATTTCTTAAATGTAAATCTATAAATGTAAATTCCTATATGTAATTTCCTAAATGCGCTGATTGTACAGAGCTTCAGGCTCTCAATCTTAATAAACTACAATTCTCAATTCTCAACTATTTTCGAAATTTTACTTACCATCTGCGCCAAGATACCCGGCTTATAATCACATGAGCTTAGCCATTTGTTCAGGGTACTAACGGATGGCAAACATTTGAAAAAACTGTTTCTAACAGCTTCGTATGCTGATGGCGAATAAAAGTGCAAGCTGCGTGCAAAATTTTTAAGATTGGGAGGAAAGGGTGTTGTTGATTTCTTGCTCTTCATGCGCTGGATCATTTCTTGAACGTGATGTAGAAAATCCTGCGTAGAGAAGCGATGAACCAGGGAAATAACAAACAATTAAAAAAACAAGCAAAAAAATTAATAAAATGAAAACTAAAAAAAAATAAAATTACAAAAGTATGGATAAGGTGTATTCATTATATTTTGCTAATGTATATACAAAAAATCATTAGTTTTTTAATTCATTATTTGTTTGTATACGAGTGTAAAAATCGTTTCCGACAAAATTGATCGTTATCTTACTCACGTACTCATACATACAATATTTATCAATATTTCAGTTTGTTTAACGTCGTTGTTTTAAATATAAATTATGTAAAGGGATTTCATTATTAATAATAAAATGTTATACTTTGTTACGTAGTTTCCGTTTGAAGTTCTACGAGTTAATACTAATCTTTAAATAATTAGCAGCACTAAACTCTTCCTTTACTTCTAAATCTGATATTAAAGTCAACAGGGACTTTATTTTTGTCTCTTTTCGAAAGTTTCTGTTGTGTGCAGCCACAAGTTTTGATCGATGGACTGCTCTATACATATTTGAGAAACTTCCTTCAGCTTTCATCGGAAACGAAATCTGCTCGACTGAGATACAGCACCTCATGATCACGTATAAATTTTATCCTCTTAATAGCAGTATCATCATTGCACTCGTGTTTCCTGAAATGAATATCAAACTTCTGCATGACACTTAAGTAACCTAAATACAGTATATAATGTAATCATGCCCTACCTCTTATTACTGCTTCTATCAGGTACCACTGTAGTTTCTGGCAAATTTGATGACAAAATTGTAGTGTTCACAGATACAGAATCAGTAGAGCAATTATCAATAGATTTGTAACAGTTTGCATCTGGCTCTAACAATGATGTTTGTACGCTCGACTCTGTAAATCTGTGCTACTTTTCAGCTTTTCATGGGACTCACGATTCACTTCACTTGATACTGTCTCCTTGTCAAAACGCTGACTCATGATACTCAAGCTCTTAACGTTATCATTCTGGGGTAAAGGTACATCAAATCGAGGAATAGATCCTGCAAGCAATCTGCGACGCTAACGTTGCTCATCATCACCACTAAAACATGTTTTGTCAAAATGACGACTGCAAATGAAAGCACTGTTAAGAGTAAACTCAGAGTGCAATTTCAAGGCTTCCATCCACTTTTGCCTGGAAGATTCATTTTTGGGGAATCTATGAAAAAAGTAGTAGCAATCATAACTTTGTGTGCCCCGGCAGCAGTTTTAAAGTTATTAATATCTATAAGTGAATAGTACGTAGTCCTATACTCACGAGTGAAAACTTACACCACAGCCTCGAATTGCTTCAGTTTTGCAAATAAAACACAATTTCGTCATGATGGAAAACCAGCAGTTTCGTATGTACAATTATATACAATGCATCTTTATATGCATATAAATATGCTCTAACCACAGTCTCCCAATACTCTCCCCTCACCCCATCCACGACCGACTTTGGTGGCCTGGGGAGCATGGGTCGGTCGGCAACGTAGCCAATGGCGTTACACTGCTAGACAGAGACAAATTCTCTGTATGCAGCGATCTCTCTCTAGATCTGATCACGCTGCCATGTACAGGCTGATATTACTCTCACGCACTCTATTCTTATATCTCAATGGTGCTGCCAGACCGCGCGGTAGTGTCGCTCACAGTAGAGTATGGAAGAGTAGAGGCTCGTGGCTATTGGCCGGAGCCTCTATAGTACAGCTCGTAAGAGTCTCCCAAACCAAACCCATCTACTCTAGTTCCTCCCACCACCTGTAGGTATATATAACCACCGACACGGTGGCGCAATGGTAGAATCGCAGTTCCGTCGATCAACGATGTCCAGCAGCATTTGGCGCGGCTAGTACTTAGATGGGTGGCCGTTCGAGT
>JAPYYV010011126.1:6059-29915 GCA_030522625.1 Copidosoma aretas | reverse complement strand
GCTTGTAAAGCCTTTAATTTCGTACCAACTTTACTAGTGTAATCGGCTCCAGTGAGATGATGAAGAGCAGGTAAAACTTTACATAACTTTTCACCGTGAACAGAAGCTAAAGAATGAATAGGTACATTTAATAAACAACCAGCTGCTCCAGCGTGTACCCATTGAGCTCAATTTAACGATTTTTGTAAGACAAAAAGTTTGGTGGAAAAAGGTGATAATATTAAAGACGTTGGGCTGTCTTGCGTTTTTCTACGTGCAGTTGGAAGGCATATAGCTGCTAAGTTCACTGGACGAAGATAATAAACAAATTAAATTTGTCGGCGACAAGACATTCTAGAACCCCTATGTAAACTGGAGAATTAAAAATTTTTTAGTATAAAATTATAATAAAAGCCCCACGTTGTAGCTGTGTGAAAAACGGGAGAAGTGCATTTTTTATGGTTCACGATATTTTTGCGGGAAAAGTATGAGTTGAACAGATATACATAATACAAAACTTTTTGTTTAAAATAAGCTCGAGAAGCGGAAAAAATTTTTTTTTAAAGAATAATCACGTTTTTGCAATTTATTTATAAAATTTGTTAATAACAAAACATTCATCAACTTCGATATCACGACCCACCATCGATAATCATGTTCAGCAGGCAAAAATATATAAAAAACAATCTCTGTATGGCTATCCAGATGACAAACATTTAATGCCAGAATGTATTGTATTGTGCCGAGGCCGTACGGTCACATTAAAAAGACACAGACCGTCAAGTTCGCTGGATAAAAACAACCAAATAAAATGAATTGGTCTTAACGTATTCTTTAAATATTATGTTGGGCTCACAATTTGAGAGGCTTTTAAGTGAAAAATATTATTCTGGCTTTATATGGCAAGCGATCGAAAATCGCAAAAAACGCATTTCTCGAAATTTGTCTAATTTTTTACGGGATAAGGATTGGGTTTAGGGATATACTGTATATAAACTTTTTTGTTCAAAATGACCTAAAAAATTAGAAAAAAAAATTTTTTTGCAAAAAAATAAATAATTTTTATTTGTTTATAAAATTTGTTGATAACAAAAAATGGTCCATCTGGAACGCGACCCACCATCGATAATTGTGTTCAGAAGGCAAAAATACATTAAAAAAATTTGGTGGGTCCGTTCTAATAGAAAAGGCCACGGGACTCTACCTGGCGCCTAAACTAATTAATAAGCGGACCAGCAAGGGCGCACGCGGCATTTTTCGCCTGAATATACCCACAATCGAAAACGATTCAGGGTAAAGGCACTAGTTACTGGCCGTGCATAGTACTTGGCCACCAACACTATTTGATGATTTATAAGAATTAACTTTAGTATTAATCTGGTCCAGGAGAAAATTTCTGTAATAACTTATCTATAATTCCTTTTACAAAGCAATGAAGTTAGTTTTTTTACTTCAAGACTTTAACAAAAAATATTGAAAAAATTGTGGCCAGGTACTAGAGCACTTGTACATAAAGTGTGTACATACCCTCACTTTTGGCGAGCACTCGTAGCCGGTCACCTCTAGTTATGTACAGTTAACATGGGGTAACCAGTTGCTGGCTCCTAAATTTGGACCACTATAGCAACTTTTTTTTTCTGTGGCCTAATACTGGAGCATCTAACCCACTCGGATAGTTATAAATCATGATTGTCTACAGTCGCAAGTACGACTTCTACTTTCTTTTTTTTTTTTATATATTATATTTCTACCACCTTGGTGTGAAGGGTGTTGATCCTAACCCCGACTATGACCTCTTTCTTTTACCCCAGTCCCCGTCGTTACCCAAATTCCCTGTCCTATCTACCCCCCCCCCCCTCCTTCCTTTCATCCCTGGATCCCAATATTTCCCCAAGAAGTCCTGCATCTACCCAGAGCGCCCACAGAGCCCACCTCCAGGTCGTCCTGTGATGCAGAACCAGCCGCGAAACTTGGGTACAAATTTCGGCCGGAAACAACCATGAAATAATTTACGAGTCGACCCAAAGACTTGCGCCTTAGCCAACTGAGCTAAGACTGCTTTTCAAATGCGACTTCCATTTATCGTATAGTTTAAAATAGATTCGTAGCTTTCAAATTATAACGAATAAAAGTTAAAATTTTCAAAGCTGTTTAAAATACATAATGTTTTATTAAAAACAGCTACTAAGTGGCCAGTTACGAGTACTTTTACCTTAAAAAATAAATAAAAGATATAGAATTGATATATATTTTTCCATTCTTATCAGTGGTGACGTTTTTTTTTTCCAAAATGACGTTTTTGAGGTTAGAAGCGCTCATACATGTACAAAACGTAATAGCGAGCTTGGGGGTACCCTAAATGGAAAAAATAACATCACTTATCGATAAAGGAAGAAAAAATACATCGAAAATGACTGTTTGCAAGGTAAAAAAATTAAAACTAGGCTCTTCACAACATGAGAAAGAACAAGGGGGTCGGACCGAAACGCGCTTACCGAGAGCTGCGGTAAACCTTCGTGACGGGCGATCATTGTTTCGCACGCGTACAGCCATCTTAAAGTTTTTGTTAACATGTAAATTTATGGATTCCTACACCGCGGCCGAGCCACCTTTCGGTATTCCACGTCCATTTCATTTTAATTTTTTTTTTCAATATAGGTGATTTTATATTAAATTTTAATTCTTCTCATACAACGAAATTAATTTCAAATTGAATGCGTTGCAATGATTTTTGATAGAAATATATAAAACACTGTGCAATAAATAATTAAATATGAAAGGATATAGTTCAACAGTGTATATGTATGTATATATATAAGTGGGGCTTCACCCCCTGCACGCTCCACGTGCCAAACCCCATGTTAAAATATTTTCATTCTTATGTCTAAATAATAGAGACAAGAATTATATTTTCAATACGCATATGCGTACAAACATAGATAAACTGAGCGATTTTATGAAAATTCGCTCAAAAATCGAACAAATATAGTCCAGATGGGAAATAAGTTCACTGATTTAGCAAATAATCATAACTAATTTAATACTAATAATGACTGTAATTGGTATTTAAGGTTAATATTGATACATATGTATATGTATATAATATTTATGTAATTATTCTTATTACAGAAACAATATTGCAAGCGTTCTTTTTTAAGCGTGGGGTAAGAGTAGCAGGATTTTGCTAACGAACGCGCGCCTTATATGACTTGTATTTGAACGCTGAAAATAATAGTGTAGGACCGCGGGGTAAGGTAATGAGCGAATAAATTAAACGTGACGGGAATGTAGTTTCAAAATTTTAATGCACAAAATAATATTTACAACGCTCAAGTTGATAGATGAATGTCAATACTAAGCTCTAGTTCATGCATAGATTTCTCTTCGCAATATTTCCAAAAGTATAACTCAAACTCGACCGAGTGAAAGTTTTCATTTTTGCACCTATGCCTTACTTCACATGACGAATCTCAATAACAACCTGGTAACATGGGAATTAATAATAGAAAAAGATAGTTACTGCCACAGACCTTCGCGACCGGAAGCTCAATCTCAAAACAAAACACTCTAGGTAAGCAACGCAAGTGTATAAAAATGAATAGCGGTCGTTGTAACCCAACGTTATTTACATTGGTTTTATCTCTCTCCGTATTTCACTCCTAGTACATTCGCCTATTTTCAATTCAATTTACCGCCAGAGCGCGTGTATCACACATAACTTCCGACCGCACTCTTCAATATAAAATGATAAGCTTCCCTCATGACAGCTCTCTACTTATTCTTAATTATCATAAACAATCTCACGTTGACCATTTGGTAAATGGTTATTATGACTACTTTTTGTAATTTAACGTTAAATCAAAATCCCAGGTGTCTTACTAATTTGTTAGGAGTTTTTTTCCCTTTGACACATTAACATAAGAAAATAAATAAAAACTGACTTTGTCTTAGATAATAATGAATAATCAATTATCCTTGTGTACGATTACTTTGTCTGATAATTAGTAATATCACCGACAATATACCTTGTGTAATCAAGTTCTGGATAAGCAAATACATGATCCGTTTATTTGAACTGTAATGATTCAAAAATAAATTTAGCATGTGATCGTGCTATTTATCAACTCACACCTTTACCAAGAACTTTATGATTTTATAAGGTAATGAATGATTCGATCTCACTCGAAATTCGGTTGATATTTAAAATCAAAGTTTAACTTATAGCATGAAATTCAACACGCTAATAACGGAACACGAGTCATGGATACAGGTTAACTACACTCGGAAGTAAACTAACGCGACTACGATTGAAAAACGACTTCAGCACACACGCAATCCAACAAACCAACGCACGGGAAAATCGAGATCAGACAATAAAAATAATAATCTCACTCAACGCCTTGTTAAGCATGGTTAAGGAGCCCTTTAGAATGATTATTAAACAATCGAGGTGTTATTCCTTACGTACTCTAGAAGTACGCTTCCAAAGAAGACAAAGATTCGTAGGGACCGTACTCACTCGGATTTTTTCGTCGTGCGATTCCTGAGGCAAAAACACCCAAACGTCCGGCTCCCTTCGCCTTCGGTCATAAACTGCCGTCTCGTAGTTGCGTTCTCAGCCCTCTTCATTTCGTTCTCCACTTTTACACCTCGCGTGCCGTGGTCACTGCGGTCGTCAACGCCAGCATGGGCAGTCATACATCTCGTTATATTACACGCACCACGCCCTCATGACGTCATTTCTCCGCCCTTACACTACCACACACATAATATCAACAAATTTTCCTATCCAACCGGAATGAGGTATTCCAATATAAAGCTTTTCTTAGGTTCTTTTTGAACATTTTAGAATCCATTATAAATATAAGTTTATAATAAGATATTATTTTGAAATTGATTTTACAATTCATAAATGTAAATTTTTTATTATATCATTTTTTCATTTCTAATATAGATTTTTATATATATATATATACATTATTTTTTCTTGTGTCATGACGATTAGAAATTCATATCCTTTTAAATTAGTTCTAATTGTATTTTTAATAAGATGTAATACGTAATTGATTAAACATGCAACAAGATGTTAGGGTCTGTCTTTACATTGACATAATAGTTTAATTTATAACACATAACAAATTTAATTTTGAGTCTTTTCTCTATAGTGCCTTATTTATCAACAGAAATATCTTATACATTGTTATAAATCATTTTCCTCCTGCATATCTCTCTATTGTCCCTTAATCCTGTATTTCTGAACGATGTAATTATTATTGTTTAATTTGCTGTTTTTTTTCCTCTGTACATAACAATATGACATTGATACTATTTTTGTTTCTTTCATTGCAGAGTCTATAGTTAATGACTTAATACCCTTTTTCACCTTTCTGTGCGCTCTGTGCGCCAACCTCCATATTTTAATTTTTTTATTTTCATGTCTGAATAATATCGATTTTTTTACTTTGTTAGCGATTATAATTGCTTGAATATTGTATGCTCCATTTTAAAAGCCACTCCTCTGTGGTTTTAACGTCATTCTACTTCTTCCCTGCCTCGTGAATTTGATAGATTGTTTCTATAGCCCACGCTCCTGAAGTATGGGTGTTAGTCTATGAGCTATGAAGTATGTGTGTCAAATCGATCGTAAAATTATTTACAGATTCTTGAAACAGTTTTCAATAACTCTGACTTCTCCTGTGTCTTTTCTGTTTTCTATTTTCCCCATGATTTTTTTTTTATTTAATGATAGATGAATTCTTGTTAAATACTTCTAGACTGTGCTGTTGATTCCTATTCTCCTTTTTTTGTTTTTATTATAATATGTATTTTTTGTCTCTTATCGAATTTCCAAAATCATTCTTTTATGTCCTTTTCCTTATTATTATCCCTCTTTTGTTTCTGTTTCAGTTTTCTAATATCTTTCAAAAATTTATTTTAATCTTACTTTCCGCTACTTTGCTGAGTTTTCTCAGGCTTGTTTAATTTTTTCATCTCTTATTATTCCATTTATCCTTTTTATGTCAGTTTCTAAATCTATTTTTACTCTCTCTCTTTTATTTTTTTAGAATTCTTTGATTTTACCTATAATCTATATTTTCTCCTCAATTACTGTGGAATCCTGTTTATCAATTTGCAATGATGTACCTTTATAGATCTTATCATTTTTAGTTCCTCTGCTACCTGTGTATTACATTACGTCACCTGTCCTATTTTTTTGTGATATTTATTCCATATGTATATTCGCCCACCTGCGCGCTTTGCTCACCAACCTCCCAAGTTTTATATCTATGGAATAAATCGTATCAATAATTATCATATAAATATTAAAAATTTTTTATAAGATTGGCAATTTTTCTCTTATTTAATTTAAAAAATGATGATTGTAATATATTTTTATTTTTATTTATTTGTAAATATTTTAATTAATTTTTATTTTAAATAGCTATTCTAACAATATTATTTTAAAAAAAACTTCTAAATGCAACAATAATATAACAGTAAAAAAAGATATTTCTCTGGCTAGGACTTCAGACAGATACACAGACACGATGTATTGTGATTTAGGATAATAAATAATTAAATTCAACTCAGCATATATTACCAAGTACATTTATATAGAACAAGTATAGTGAAATTTTTTTAGGGTCAACTCAACGCTTTGATAAAAAAAAAATTACTATTTATTTTAAGTACTCATAGAACAATTTCAAAAGCTATAACAAACACGAAAATAGTCGGACTTTTGAATAAATTTCATAAATCTATATTGCAATAATATAAGATTGTCTATATACTCATATTAGTATAACAATTCCGTCAATTTAATGAATTTACGCTCATTACATTTTGTTCGCACTATATACACATATTATACAATTGACACTATTCTATTTGAAAAGCTTTTATAATATCTAGTAATTTTGTGATTTTCTTGTAGCTAAAGCCAGTAACTTATTGCTGTTTATAATATTTTGACTGCGTGAATTCTAATATTTTGTTATTATGAACTAAATTTTCCTACTGGATGTATTGTTAAAATTTGTATATGAAATTTGAAAAGTTTATTACAGACTTAAAATTTGTTATTTTAAAGTAATTTGGTATTTTTATACAGGTATTCTTCCAATTTTTTTCAATACTTATAGTTAATATAGTTCTTATTTATATAATAATCTATTAAAGATATAAAGAGCAAAAAAATAAACATTAGACAAATCTTTTTTTTTTAAAGGTATTAGTATTAAGAAAACAAATTTTTTTAATTATTGTTAATAATCTTCATACAAACATTATGAATAAAATGCATCAGAAGCCCTTTTTAGTCTTTCTACTGAATGTAAATACCTTCATTAACCGATTAATTATTGTAGCGTATTTTCTGTGCTTAAAACGAATATATGTAATGAGTTAAGACTTTATTTATAATGTTTACGTTTAAAAAATTATTTTTGCGGCTCATTTCACAATGTCCGATTGTGATCGATATATTTTTAGTATAAAATTTAAACAAACACTTTTTCACATAAGTATTGCTTTTGGTGCCGACGCCGCTTATAGTGTACTCTGTCTTACTCTAATATTACGCATGATTCTTATTCTTTTAGTAAAGTTGACGATCTACGTGAAAGTACTATTATTTAGATACAAAATGATTATCTACCAATCAGAAACCAGATGTGTGACAAAATTTTTTTTTAAATTGAATTTGTTATTCCACATGTTTTTCTAAGTGGAATTATATATATGGCAATACTAATCCATAACCCTTTATGTATTGCCATATGCAGTACCATATGTAATGCCATATGTAATTACATATCGTTTTACATAATAAATCTCATACAGAATGACGTTCTATATTTTAAGGTGAGTTTTTTCAATAACTCATTAAAATTGGACTAAAATTTTATACTTTGATTAAATTTCTAAAACCTAAAATTTATAGAATGTGTGAATAAGTAGTTTATACCTATGAAAGTAATAGTGTGGTCAAAATTTACGATAAAACAAAGTAACATTTTCGGGGGGAGCTTGGAAGGAAAGTCAGGTGGAAAGCTACAGGATGAGTTACCCTATTTTTTGGTGGGTCCAATTTCACAGTAAAAAGAAACGAAATTTATCTTATTTTGGGGGCAGCGGGGAGGGGGGAGCTAGTACTCGCCCTAAAACCCTACAACTGTATAATGTAGGAAGATATATATGTATACACATGTGCGTCGAGCTTCGATGGCTTAGCGGCTAGCGAGCTAGCTGCCTAGTCTGAAAAATTCCGGGGGACCGGGGTTCGAATCCCGTCAAAACATATTGAGATTTTTTCTCGGGCTCTTTCGATAGTACGAGTACCCAGGATACTGAAAAATCACTTTTCCGATTTTTAAGACGATTACTGGATTTTTACGAACGATGTCTAGACCTCCAGGGGCTTCCTTTCGGGGACACTAACACTTGGCTAGCTCGTCAGTAAGGTCACTATCGATTTTAACCTTTGGTACGGTAAGGGAGATAGTTAATGGAAATGATCTTTTTATCAATCTGATACCTTTCAGGGTGTGCTTGAGACGATTGCTGCGCCCTGTAAATAGTACCTAGGGGGGGGGGGGACTAGGGAGATTAGGAAAGAAGAGATGATTTGAACAGATAGGTTGGATTAGGAAAGTAAGGTAGATACGTAAAAGCCCAGAAATAGATATACGTGGAATAAATGATACAAACATAAAATATTTACATGTGTGTGTGTGTTTATCACATAAGTCATAATACAATAACTAGATCTCTTTTGTGCTTTTTCCGATAAATACTTATTCTTTTCTTCAAATTTCTTTATCTTTAATTCGATATCCCTTTCCTTCTTCAAACCTTGTTCTTTTTTTGTCTGCAATTCCTTGATTGGTGGATATAAGAACACTGTCTAATGCAGAAAACTGATAAAATATTGAACGATTAGATGCTACCAAAACAGACACACTGTGATACGATAAAGTACTACTGTACTGCGATTCGTATCGCATACAGATGTTTTCCTTATGTACAAAGTAAACAATCGATGTTTTGAAAAGAAGACCAAGCTCATTGAAACAAAGCTGTTATTGTAGGTATTAATTCTCCAGGAATTTTTCTTAGGTTTTTACGTCTAGCATTGCTTTTTACACTAGCACTAACTCCGTTGCAAACAATTTTCCGTAAGCAGTTGCATGATAATGCCGTTTTTCTTCAACCCCAAAATCGTCATAATATCTGGAAAGATTTTAAAAATTGTAACGATGTTTGAAATCCTTCTGTGCCCCGTCCGTAAAATAGATCATCATAGAATAGACTACTTATAATCAGAAAAAATTAGTCTAGAAATAAACTAACACCTTATGACTCTTTAAACAGTCTCTCTAATTGTTAACAACGTATCGAGAGAGTGACAGAAACCTACTCTACGACTTCAAAATGGTTGTACGCGTGCAAAACTATGATCGCCCGTCACGGAGGCGCACCACAGCTCTCGGTAAGCGCGTTTTGGTCCGACCCCCTGTACTGCTCTTTCCCGTCTTGTAGAGAGCCTAATTTTTACTTCCCAAACTCTCAAATAGCGATGATATTTTTTGGATTCATGGTCCTTAAGCTCGATATAACGTTTGGAAATCTCAAAAACGTTATTTTCGGGAAAAATACCGTCACCATCGGAAAGAGCGGGAAAAATATTTAGATTTAGTCTTGGGTATATTTTTCAAAGCTTTCTTGTTTTTTTTTTTTATTGAGCTAAACATAAGGGTATTTAGGCAAAAAATGCCACACGTGCCCTCCCACAGTGGGGAAAAATGGAATTTTCTTGGAAACAAATCTGCCTTGACCACAAATCTCAACAAATTTCAAATTTTATTTTTTTCTGAATACATGTTGGATAATGTTCTTCAACTTATTACTGCAACTTTTTTGATCATGAGAGAACATAACTTCAAAAAAATGTGATACGTGTAAGATTTAACAGTTTTCTACGTAAAACTTTTAAAATCAAACACATATGGTATATTCTTCATATGCAACTAATCAAATATAAAACCCGTGTTTTTAACTGAATAAAGTATCTGTTCGTCGACATAACCTAAAGAAAAAGTTTTTATTCTCTTTTGAATAAAAAATCGTATTTAGAACAAATTACAACTAATTTTTATTATTATTATTTTTTTTTTTTTTAATACTCTTTAGACGATTTTTTTGACGTATTACTGCGACTTTTTTTATCATGACAGAACATAACCTCCGAAAAATATAAAAAGTCTAAAATTCAAGAGTTTTTTGCATACAACTTCAAAACAAATACATATGGTATATTTATAATATGCAGCAGATTGAAAATAGTAAAATCCGCTATTTTTAAGAATGTAAAGTACTAATTCATCGACATAATAAAAAAAAAACTTTTTTACTCTCTTTTTGAAAAAAATTCGCATTTACCATACACTACAATCGATATCAGCTTCATTTTTATATAATTCATCAGAAAATTCTCTTGAACGTATTATTGCTATTTAGATTTAGCCAACTATGATATACATAACCTTACAAAATAAGTAGAAATTCGAACACATTACTTTTTTTTTGCTAAATTAGCATGTAGCACAAATTTCTAGCATTTGAAATTATTTCTTTCTTAAAAATTGTTGAACAGTTTTCTTCAACATATTACTGCAACTTGTATAATTATGATAAGGCACAAAAAAAAAAAATGTGAAAAGTTAAAAAATGTAACAATCTTTGTGCAAAGCCGGTCTGTTTTATACATTGATGAATATGTTCTCATGAGAAGAAAGTTCAAGTATGTATTCTTTAATCTCATACAATTTTTAATTTGTCAATGTCACCTAAAAAATTGTTGTGTTTATACCTGAAAAAAGTCTGCTTGACCATATATTCAAATCGATCAAAAATCTTGTTTTTTACTTAAATACCTGTAAAATTATTTTCTTGAAATGTTATTCAAATAAAGAGAGTACTAGAAAAAAATATGTACAACTTAAGGCATGCAAAAGAAACCGTTGATACAATGTTCTATAATTATTTGTAAATCAGTGTCCCCATATAACTAAAGGTATTATGATTAAACCTGACTCGATTGTTTTTGGTAACGGCAATAAATATAATATATTGATGATGTTAAACAAATAAATGACAACAATTATTGCCTTATTACTTATACCAAATATACAAAACGATTATGTTTTGAAATGCATCACGTAACAATCATAAATTTTCTAAACTGTATATAATATTATTATAATAAAGAAAAAATAGAAATGGACCAAAAGCCTATTTTAAAAAATTATCTTACAAGTATGTTAGAAAAATACATGATTTGTTACCGAATTTAATTTATGATCAAGCAGACTTTTTTTAGCAATAAAAACCAAATGATTCTTTCGATAATATTGACAACTCAAAAACTTCGTTAGGTTAAAGAATAAATACTCAAACTATTGTTTCATTGAAACTTCAAATTAATGCATTATACGTACCTGTTTTCGAAAAATTAACAAAAAATATCTAATACTTCCGAATTTTTACTTTTTTTGTTTTATTCTGTTGTATCATAATTGGATAAATTGCAATAAGCCGTTTAAGAGAATCTTCTGATATGGTTTTTAAATAAAAGGAAGCTGATGACGTTTTTAATTTATGATAAATGTGAGTTTTTTTTAAAAAAAGAGTAAAAACATTTTTTTTTTTCATTATGTCGACGAATAAATACATTATTTACTCAAAAAATAAAATTTTTTACTGTTTTTGATCACCCGCGTATGATAAATATACCATATGTATGTGTTTCCAAAAGTTTTACGTAGAAAACTGTTAACTTTTAGACTTTCTACATTGTTTTGAGGTTATGTTCTATCGCGATCAAAAAAGTCGCAGTAATACTACGAAAAGAATGATCCAAAAAGTATTAAAAAAAAAAAATCCAAAATCGGTTAAGATTCGTGATAATTACAAAGTTTAAAAAAAAAAAATTACCGTTTTATTTTAGATTACGTCGACAAATGGATATTTTATTTGGTTAAATAACAACGATTTTTATTATCTTCAAATAGTTGCATATGATAAATATTCCATATGTATTTGTTTTTCGGAAGTTTTACGTAGAAAACTGTTAAATATCAGACTTTTCACATTTTTTGAGATTATGTTCTGCCATGATAAAAAAAGTCGCAGTAATACGTTAAAGAGAATCATCCAACGGGTATTTTAAAAAAGAAAAATTTAAAATTGGTTAAGATTTATGGTCAAGGCAGATTTGTTTCCAAAAAAAGTAATTTTTTCTCCATGAGCCTCGCTGGTCTGCTATTATTGGACAGGCTTATAAAAGGAAGCAATAGATATCTATCCATTCAATGTCACTAAAATCGTAGAAACTTTATAAATTTTCCTTTTTATTCATTATTATTATTTTTTTTATAGCAATTTGTATGGACTGTCTTATATTATACTCGGATTTTTAACAACAAAAATTATTAATTAAAATTTTAAAACGAAAAAAAAAATTTTCGCTTTAATTTGTTTTTTCTATCTATAATATTAAAATAAAACATAAAATATCAATGAAGTCTGAAATTTTTTGTTGGAAGTTATAGATATCCAAACACAAAAACCGCAGCCAATTTATTGACTCGCAGCTTCTTCAAATCATTTGTTTCCAATACTCTTTATTTTCTTCTTAATATACTTAGGGGCTCCACCCCTGCATGTGTCGCACACCAACCTCCAAAATTTAATCAAACATTTTAACTCTTAGGATTTTTTAAGAGCGATAAAATAATTACATTCATTAATTACATTGATTTAAATTATTATTTATGCATTTCTTCAAATTTCATATTTAAATCTACCCGCTCTTGACCAGTCTCGAACAATCACACAACGAATAACAGGGATTCAATCAAGTGACACATAATCTTGTATCATAGTTCTATTTCAGACATTATTTCTTACATTTATCATAAAAACTTAAACAGAGAAACAACATGCATAAGTGATCCAAACAAACTTTTTAATTACAATTCACAGAGCGTAGTTAAGCGCTATGAGAAAGCCAAATAAAAGTCATAATTTTAAACTGAAAATAATAATAACCGTCAATTGATCGCGTATACATTATTTCGATTCGTAGTAATTCAAAGTAGGGTTTATAATATTTTTAGTAACTAATTTTGTAATATTTTATAATTTTTTTGTAATATTTTCCAACACAATACATTTCAATACAACGTTGAATAGCAATCAAATCACTTTTTAAAAAGAAATTTATTACAAAATTTATGGTGGCTGGGTACACAACATACGACTGTTTGTCCATAGTGCGTGAGGTTTTTACGGAAAAAGGAGAGGTACTATGCATTACATACCTTTACTTTTATTTTTTTTTCGTATTTTTTGTACTTTGTGAATGATAAGTTAATATGTATGTATATGTAATTACAGACTCTTAAAGGTCTCCATGATGAGACGGAATATCGACTACTAAATAAATAAAGAAGGTTTTGCTCAAGAAAACTAACAGTGGTGTTTTATTTTGAATGTCAACTCCAAATAAATAATTGTAAAAAAAAACAACATAACCTAAATCTGAAACTTTTTTATCCAATAACCTAGGGTGCAGCAAGTAATAATTTTAATAAGTAACTAATAAATTATATAGATTACAATATAAACTAAATATCAAGCATCTTAACCTAGTAGATCAGTAAAAAGCGCGTTAAGAATATAATTAGTAAATTAATAATTATTAAAATATTAACACAATATTAGTCCCAAGCTTTATAACCCAGAAAATATAAAAACAGATTTTAAAAATTATTTTTAACCCGGTAACTTGCAGGTCAGCGTTGAAATATTGAGCGTAAGAATAAGTAAGGATAAAAATTACGATATAACCTGAAATTAAAGCTTTTTAATTTGGTCACTAAGTACGGCTAGTAAATAATATAATAAGCAAATGAATGATTATAAAATCAACAACACACCCTATATCGCAAGATTCTTTAGCCGGTAACCCGGGGACAGCGAATAATTAGTATAATAAGTAAATAATTTATTATAAAAATAACAATACAACCTACATCTAAAGCCTCCTAACATTGTAACTCAGGAAATGTTTGTAAATTATATAGTTAGCAAGAAAACAATTATAAAAATAACATCATAACCTACATGACAAGCATTTTAACCCAGTCACCCATACAACAGCTTGCAGATAATATGGTAAGTAGATAAATATTTTGAAGAATAAAAAGATAACCTGAATCCCAGGCTCATAAACCCAGTAACCTATGGTATAAAAAGTAAATACATTAATCAAATAAATATTGATACAAATAACAACATAACCTGAACCCTAAGCTTTATAACTTGTTAACTCATGAGACAGCTTGGAAATAATATATTAAGTTAACAAATAATTATTAAAATAACATTAAAACCTTAATCCCAAGCTTTTTGACTTCATCACCTCAGGAACAGCTAGTGAGTATTGTAAGTAGATGGATTATTATGAAAATAACAACATATTCTATATCCCAAGCATTTTAACCCAGGACCGCAGGGTACATATAGTGAGTAATACAATAAGTGAAAAAATTATAATAATGAAGGCATACCCTAAACTCCAAACTCTATAATCTAATAACTTAAGGAGCAGCGCGCAACTAATATAATTAACTTGGTAACACAGGGAAAAGGCGTAAATAATGTAACAAGCAAAAAAATAATAAAACAAATGACGAAATGACCTAAATATCAAGCTTTGTATTCCAGTAGCCCAGAAATCAGCTTGTAGATAATTTAATAAGTAAATAAATAAAAATATAAATAACAAAATAACCTACATACAAAACTTTTTAACCCGGTTACCCAGAAATCAGCTAGTAAATAATTTATTAAGTAAATAAATTACTAGAAAATGAGCAATATGACCTGAGTCGCAAGATTCCTAGCCAAGTAAACCAGCAAATAGCTATCGAATAATGTTATAAGTTCATAAAGAATTATAAAATTAACCATATAATCTTAATGCGAAGCTTTTTAACATAGTCACCCAGCAAAAGGCTAGAAAATAACATAATAAGTAAATAAATACTTATAAAAATAACAAATAAACCTTCATCCCAAGCAGAATAACCAAGTTACCTGTGGGACAGTTAGTTAATAATATAACAAGTAGTTTATTAATTATAGAACTAAAGGCATACCGCAAATCAAAAGAGTTTTTACCCAGTTATCCGGTGGACAGCGAGTAAATATTATGATGAATAAACATGAAATTATAAAACTAACACTACAACCTAAATCTTAAGCCTTTTATTGTGTTAACTCCGTGAAAAGCGTATGAATAATATAAGTAGTAAGAAAATGATCATAAAAATAACGTCGAAATCTAACTCCTGAGCTTTTAACCCGCTAACCTTGGGGACAGCTAGTAAATAATAGAATAGGTAGATAAGTATTGATTAAAACCAAATCTTTTACTATATAACAAGCCTTTAAACCCAGCACTGTAAGAAACAAAGCGTAAGTCATACAATACGTAAATAAAAAATTATAAAAATAAAATCTAACTGTAAATCCTAAGCTTTTTAACTCGGTATCTGAGCGGCAACGCGTAATTAATATAATTAACTGGGAAACCCGGGGAAGAGCGATTAAATAATATAATTAACCCGGTAACCTAAAAAAAAGCGCGTAAAAATATAATAAGTAAATAAATAATAGTAAAAATAACAACATAACCTAAGCCCCCGCCTTTTTAACTAAGGAACCTGAGGTATAAAAACTGAATAATACATTAAGTAAATAAATATTTATAAGAATAACAACATAACCTAAATCCTAAGCTTTTTATCCCAATAACCCAAAGGACAGCGCGCAAATAATATATTCACACTGGTAGCCCGTGGACAGTGCGTAAATATAATAAAAAGAAAATAAATAATAATACAAACAACGAAATAACCTAAATCATAAAATTCTCAACACAGTAGCCGAGAGGACAGCTTGTATATATTATAATAACTACATAAATAATTATAATAATAACATAAACTACATCATAAGATTGTTTTCCCAGTAACCTGGGAAACAGCGAGTAAATAATACAATGTGTAAGTATAAATTTGTGAAAATAACAACATAACCTAAAACCAAGCATTTCAACCCGTTAACCTAGAGAAGCGCGCGTGAATAATATTATAAACCTGGTAACTCGGGGACAGCGTGTTAATAATACGATAAGTAAATAAATTATGATGAAAAAAAAGAACATAACGTAAATCGAAAGCGCTTTAACCAAGGTACACAGAAAACAGCTAGTAAATAATATAATAAGTACATGTATGGTCGGAAAATGAAAAATTACCTATACACCGAGCTTCATAACCTAGTAACTTTGGGGGCAGCTAGTAAGTAGAATAATAAGTAAATAGGTAATTATTAATATAACGACATATCCCACATCCGAAGATTATTTACCTGGTCACCTTGGGTACAGCGAGTAAATAGTATATTCACTAAAGAAAAAATTACAATATTATCAATATAACCTAAATCTCAAGCAGCCCAACATTCTAACTCAAAAAAAGCGTAAAAATTATAAAATTAATAGGGGAATAATCATAAATACCAATATAACCTAAGTCCTATGCTTTTTAACCTGATAAATCGGGATACAGCTAATAAATATTGTGATGGATGAATAAACACTTATAAAAATTACAACATAACCTAAATTAGAAGTTTTTTAACGAGGTACCCAAGAGGAAAGAGAGTAAGTTATACAATAAGTAAATACAAAATTATAAAAATAGGAGCATAACCTAAATTGAAAGCTTTTTATCCCAATAACCAAAGAAACAGCTCGTAATCAATATAATAAGTAAATGAATCATAATAAAACTAACAACAAAACCTAAACGTCAAGCTCTTTAACCTAGTTACCCAAGGAACAGGTAGTTAATAATATATTGTGTGAATAAATAATTATTTATATGAAAACATAACCGAACTTCCACGATTTTCCACCCTGTTACCCGGGGGACAGGAAATAATTACCATAATAAATAAATATAAAATTATAAAAATAACGATTTAACCTAAATCTCTAGCCTCCTTACCTTGTTACTCTGGAAAAAGCGTGTAAATACTGTAATAAATAACTAAATAATCATAAAAATTACATCATAACCCAAATTCCACAGTTTTTCACCCGGTTACCCGGGACAACTAGTAAATGATAACCTCAGTAAATGAAAAATTTTATAAATAATAACATAACCTTTAATTGAGGCTTCTTAATCCAGTAACCCGGGGGACAGCTAGTAATTATAAAATTAGTGAATAAATAATTGGAAATAAAACAACATAACCTAAATCCGAAACTTTTATATCTGATAACCTAGGGTACAGCAAGTAATTAGTTTAATAAGTAACTAATACATTATATAAATAACAATATAAACTAAATATCAAGCATCCTAACCTAGTAAATAAGGCAAAGGTGCGTTAAGAATGTAATTAGTAAATTAATAATTATTCAAATAATAACACAATATTAGTCCAAAGCTTTATAACCCAGAAACCTAGAGAACAGCTTGTAAAAATTACAATAACTACATAAATGATCATAAAAATAACATCATAACCAAAATCTGAACCTTTTGACCTGGTAACTTGCAGGTCAGTGTTAAAATAATAAGCGTTAGAATGAGTAATGATAAAAATAACAACAAAACAAAAAATTAAAGCTTTTTTATTTGGTTACTAAGTACGGCTAATAAATAATATACCAAGCAAATAAATAATTATAATATTAACAACACAGCCTATATCGCAAGATTTTTCAGCCGGGGACAGCGAGTAATTAGTACAATTAGTAAATAAAAAATTATAAAAATAACAATATAACCTAAATCTTCAGCCTCCCAATCTAGAACTATCGGAAAAAATGCGTAAATAATATAATAAGTAAATAAATAATTATTAAAATAACATCCTAACCCTAACCCTAAGCTTTTTAACCCGGTATTATTGGGGAAAGCTAGTAAACAATATAATCTTTAAATAAGTAATCATAAAAAAAACTACATAACCTTAATCTCCAGTTTCTGGGCGAACATTCGGCATACTGAAAAACAAGTTCAGATGCATTTTAGGTGAAAGAACTCTTCATTACAGTCCACAAAAAGCTGTAAGAATTGTGACAGCAGTAGTTATTTTACACAACTATTTACAAGCTAATGGGTACGTTTTACTGTGAATAACATTTTTATTTGATTGTAATTGTATGCCAATCGAAAATTATAAGGAATCAATAGCACTAGTAGAAACAAATATAAGGCACCTCTGTTGAACAGTTTTATCTCAAAAACACGACGAAAAATGTCATATTTTGGTCAACTACTTTCGACACTAAAATCTTCCAATAAAAGTTGCAATTGATTTAAGTTATCATATACGTCTTGTAGAGTTATAGATCTTCAAAATCACGGACAAAATGACAGCGAAGGTAATAATGGGCAAATTAAAGATTTTGATGGTATGGACAATTATGATAAAGGCGTTGCTATTCGACAAAACTTGACAAGGTTGTATTTCTAAGGTGATGATGAGATTCAAAAAAGCAACACTACCTTATGATGAATCCGATCATTTTTAAGCTGTCTGTTATATTATGTACAAGATCATGCATGTTTAAAATGATGTAGTCAAAGAAAAAAATATACAAACATAAGCATTTTTCCAGTTCATCTGTTTGTGTACGGGCATGCATATGCTCTACTGTACCGGACTACCTTGATCGCGGATTTTAATTTTACTCCCTGAAAACACATACAAATAAATTTTCCTTCATCAAAATATCGCGCTAGTTATTTAAAACGAAGGAGGCTACTTTATTGACCTTTTAGCTATATTCCGTATTTCTTCGCCTGAATGACTCTTTACTTCATGAGAAACCCTCTGAATAAAGGTCACAAGTATTTACAAAATATGGTTCAGTTTCATCAGTACGAAAATAATTTTCATTAACAATTAGTCATAATTTTTACGACGTATTTGCAATAACTAAAATATGTTATAATAAATAAGAACAAGCAATAAGAATTACAAACTATTTATAAAATGTTTTATCAGTTAATGTATTGTTTTTTAATTTATATGTTGTTATTTTATAAGAAAGTAAAAAAAATTTGTCACTGATGGTAACTTATAAAAACAGTAAAAAAATTGTATTCTTAGCCTTAAATCTGGACTTTTTAAATTAAAGTATCATCATATGAATTATTATCACTCATTCACTAAAATAATTTCCGCTTGGGATCTATGAAGTAAGAATTTTAATACCACAATGTAATTCGAGGTGTTACGCGACTCCTGGCGACGCATGGTGGTTGAAGTGTAAACTAAAACGCGTCCAAAATTTTTCAAATTTTAAGTTCAAATTAACGAGCAATTAAAGAAAAATGTTATCGAGGCAATTAAAGAAAAATGTTATCGAGAAAAGTGTCTGAAACGAGCAAATAATCCAACACAAAGATGGAACGCATATATTGATACAGTGTAAGTTGTTGTGGAAATAATATAGATCTATAAACAGTATCGGCAATTCAAATGCTCATTTTGGGACAGGTTTTAGTCCTGTTCCCAACCGCTTTGCTCACCCACGATGCGCTAGTAGTCGTGTAACACCTCGAATAGTGATTCCAACACGTCACGTGACTCTCGCGATATATATAGCCAATTGGAGGAAATGTAACACAGGCCCTATGGGGACATATCGGTTATTATTTTTTTTACGCCCACAACAATCGAATTACGACAAAAGCCTGGAGATAAAATTTCTTTGGAATAATGATACCTCATATATTTTTTTCCCCATCTCAATCGTTACTTAAAGCTTGAAACCTTACTTCTGAAGTGCAAAACGCACATTAAACCTGTGCAAATCTCTCCCGCTGTTATCTGTATATATATACATATATATCTTTTAACCTACCTAAATATAGACAACAGTGTGAGGGATTTGTACAGGTTAAATGTGTGTTTTGCACTTTAGAAGTAAGGTTTCGAGCTTTAAGTAACAATAGAGATAGGAAAAAAAATGTCTTAGGTATCATTATATTCCAACGAAAATATGTTGTCTCTAGGCTTTTGCCGTAAAACGATCATTGTAGGCGTAAAAAAAATAATAACCGATACGTCCCCATAGAGCCTGTGTAATGTTTCCCCTAATTGGCTATATATATCGCTAGAGTCACGTGACGTGTTGGGATTCCAATAGATATAAAAGCTATATGTACACTGGCCGGACATTAATTAATATATTTAATTATCGTGTTTGTAAAATGTTGATTGTGATCTATTACTTTGTTTTGTTGTATTATTGAAATACAATAAACAAAATTTACATCTTTGGTAAGATAAAAAATATACGGGAAAAAAAAAATTTGTATTTAATTAACAAAGATATACGTATTTTATGTTTCAGAAAGTAATAGCACATTTTTTGTAAAAGAGGATAATTAAACGATGGTTTGTTTTACAAAATGGGTTTTCGAGTACAACACTTGAATACACCGACCACTCCGATGTAAAGTATCGAAAACGCATAACCGGCATAATATAAACATAACCTAAAGTGCACGTAGAACTGGTATAACATTCACCTGCAACTTTTTCGCACTTTGTTTTGCGTAATTGTTTATCGGGAGCAATGGAGTATAGCAGTGGTTGTAAACGAGGTTAGTTAAAGAAATACGAGTAGAAGTTATTTTATCTTTGCTTGCATCCTTAAATCGTAACGTTATTGATTTTTATGAAATCGTTGGATTTATTCGCATCAAATCCACGTAAAGTCAATAAGTGGATAGTGTACAATAAGGAAAAACCTATTACGTGGATTTGGTGCGAATATACACTTCCTTTAATCAATGCATAAATAATAAAATGTTATCTTTGTCGAATTCAAATGTTTTTTTATTCAGATACCAGGTAACACCCTGGCAGCTGCAAACTTTTTTGGGGTTCATGGAAAATCATTCGTATTTTGCTCTTAGACAATTCAAAGGAGATCCAGACCCAAAAGCCATCAGAAAAAGAATGTGGGAGGAACTTACAATGTTACTCAACTGTGAAGGAAACCCAAGAGATGTTGATGGTTGGCAGCGAGTAAGAGAATATATGTATAAAGTATTTTTATCTACGTAAGATAAATGTCAATCTAACGTTATTAATCGATTTTAGTTGACAATTTTGGACAACTCTAAAAGCAGATGCCAGGAAAGAGAATGCTAGGCTTAATGCGTTGAAACGCAAAACAGGTGATCCAGCTGGTGAGATGCCTGTTATTAATAACACTTGTGAGAGAGTGTTAATCATGAGTGGGAAGAGCCATGGAAATGGATTAAGTTTAACGGCAGAACTAGGATTCTCAATATTGCAATTCGTAATAGTTTGTTATGAAATTAAATACCTAAATAAATTAAATTACTTTACGAGATTTGTATAAGCTTAGTGATTTCTCCCCTTACATTATTTAAACATTATTAATCGTTTTATTATTAAGAATTTTTTCGCAACGACGTTACTGACAAAAAAAAAGCTGTCTCAAACTAAACTAATTAATAATAAATTTCAAGGCATACAAACTAAGCAATAAATTGGTCACTTGTAAAGTAACCAAAAAAGCCATCTTGGATGTGTCAAAAAACGACCTCGTGAACATCAAGCTCAAGTATAAATTTACAATGAGTATCGGTGAAAGTAAGGTTTTGTCTGTTATGCTTCCAGAAACCCAGGAGGCTCCATTAATGATCTTTCAGCTCTATTCCGTACTCCTTCCCTTGAATGACTCTTTCTCTTATGAGAAATCCTCTGAATAAAAAGTCACAGGTGACTTTTGCATGTTGTACATCTCCAACCTTCATCGCACAGGTCAAAGAATGCTTCTGGTATTGAGACAGTGTTTTGAAGCATAAAACTCAATTACTCTAGACTATAGTCTTAACCATGGATTGATAATTTATTAATTTCATGAATCATCATATATATGACTATTTCCAAGTACCTTAAGCAATATTTGTACTGTGCACTGTGTAATAGTAAACGCTGATAATTATACGTCGGCTGCTCCTGCTCGGTTGACAGAAAGCCTTACGCTATACCTATGTATGTATGGCCCGTGTTTACAAATGCTCTCTTCGCTGTCTTTATGCAAAACTTTTTTTCCGTCCATTTTTCTTGAGATTTTACACTCATAAAAATCAGAATAATAATCATTTCTTATAAATTTTTTTACGCTCTTTTGAATGATGCAAGTTGTTTCTCTCTACGTATCTCCATCTTTAAGATAGAAGCATTTCAATGAAAATTATACAAAAAAGTGTATAAAAAACGTCATTTTGTCATACAAAGACACTATCTGCAATTTTTTTACTACTATTTATTTATTGATCAGTTAAAAGTACAGTCTGTGAACTTTATTGGCTTACAGGAGAATAAGGGCTTGAGATAACATTAATTTACTTAACAATAAAAAATACAGACACTAGACTCCATTGGGTCACTGATAATTACGAGTTTAGGATATTATTTATTTATTAGTTAAAAGTACGGTCGCTTGACTCTATTGACTCACTGCGTATTAATCACTTAAGATATAATTTAATGATACAACAATCAAACGTACAACTTGACTCTATTGGGTTATTTGGAATTGAGAGCTTATGGTATAAAAAATTTCTTTCATAATCAAAAGTGCAAGCACTCGACTTCACTAGATCAACTCGTCACTCTCGTCACTCACGTCAGCCTCCGTCATTTTCGACGATGACCGCAATATCGACGCAACAACCAGTGTGCTTCTGCTTGTAATCTGATGCATGCGCAGTGGGTCCAGTCGCTCGTTCGTTCGGCGTTTGTTCGTTCGTTCGTTCGTTTGCTCGGGCTTCAATAGGCCCCCAGAGCAGCTCGTCGACGATGCCGTTGCAGAATATGAACTGCGTGTCTTGTGGTGTGAGACTTGATGATTCGGCTACTTGGTAGATTCTTTGGCGAAGCTCGAGACAGACTGGATCGTGGAGCTGAGCATCCCGAATATCATCGAGTAGGGGTGGAACATCAGTGCTACCACAAGCAGGTGTAGGTTGTGCTTGCTGGCTGGCTACCAGTGGTAGGATCCTCTCAACGTCGTCCAAGTCGGTAGGTGCTTCTTCCACCGGTTTCCTGGAGAGAAAGACCGCCAGCTAATTCTCTCGACCGGACACTGCTCGATGGTAGATTGTACTCCTGAAGTAGGACGGCCCATCGCTTTAATTTGTCGCGAGACTCCTTGGCTGTGCGTAACCAAGTCGAGTCCTTGTTGTCTGTGCCCAGCGTAAATGGTCGGTCCTCCAGGAATGGCCGATACATTTTGATAGCCCAGACGATAGCCAAGCACTCTTGCTCGTTACTGTGATATTTGGCCTCGGTGGTATTAAACTTAGCGCTAGCGTAGCTGATGATGCTACGCTGCCCATCAGGCCTCAACTGGTGGAGAACTGCTCCCATTTCTCTGACACTGGCGTCTGTCTGGAGCACATAGGATCAGTCTGGGTGTGGTCGAGCGAGCTGCAGGGGCTTGGAGAGTTCGACCTTGAGTCGATCCATTGCCGCTTTAGCCTCTGGCATTCACTTGAACGGTCGCTTCTTACCGATGAGATCCGTGAGAGGGGCCGTGAGTTTCGAGTAACGAAGTGGATTTGTAATCTCTCCAGGACCAGAGCCAGGTGTCTCAGATGCTCCTCCGGCGTATTGGAGTATATGATTATGTCATCCAAATACACCAGACAGAAGTCTCCCAGATATCCAGTG
>JAPYYV010011125.1:0-13977 GCA_030522625.1 Copidosoma aretas | reverse complement strand
ATTAATTTATAAAATCAATTTCACTAATGCGTTAATGAAATTTATCAAAAAATAAGTGATGCGCGCTTTTTCACTAGTTTCTGCCCATTGTGCGACGTGTAAGTGTAAATATTAAAATATTATCAAAAATATTGTCAAAAATAAAACAATCTGAAAAGAGAATAAAATATGTTACAGTTTACTAGTGTATCCACACCTGCCTGCTAATAACCGTATTTCGATTCGAAAGGCAGACCTTGATTGTCTGTCCCCTGGGAAGTAGCTGAATGACGTGATCATTAATTTCTATTTAAAGTACCTGTATAACCAGTTGATTAGTGATAAAGATCGTCACCGAAGTATAATCTGAGATTCTTTCTTTTATATTTCGTTAAAACGAAAACAAGAACATTTTTATGAAAACGCAATGGCATCGGGCAGCAAGCGCCTGCAAAAATAAAACATATTTGCGAAAGATTTTGTGATGATCCCAGTTCATGATAGGTAAGGTGATCCACAAGTTTAATGAGCGTATCATTAAAGTATGTACGAGTAAATGTTCTTGTACAAATCGTAGTAATCACTGGCTTTTAGCGATTATTTACTTTTATAACGATGAGGAATTAATGGAGCCATCACCAACTACAAGGGAAAGAAAATTAAGTACCACCATGTTTGAGAGGATCAGGTATATGCAATTGTAAATTGTTATTACAACAAGTATAGCAAAAGTAACATGTTTGATGTTTCCAACAATAGTAATATTTACCGTAAGCTTACTCAGTTATTGGTAATAAGGGATTGCATATGAAATCATATAGCGAGCTACGGCGAGGTTGGCAAGTCGATTTCGGACCTATTCTTTTTCAATTCTCCATTAAAGAAAAGAGACACACATTGCATGGCGTTTTTACTTGAACAGATTTTTTTAGGACGTTGGAGGTGGTCGAAAATAGATATAAGCAACTTTTGTAGAACTCCGAAAATGGACTAAAATAAAACCCTCATTAATCAATGCATTATGAATCAAATTTATGTTTTTTCAATGTAAGAAAATTGTAGGTTTGAAATTTGTTAAAATTAGGAAACTGGCTCCAAGAACCATGAAATTACGTACGAACAACGAAAAGCGCCAATGTATTTTAAATTGCGTTTTCTCGAAAAATATATCTTTATTTTTCTTGATATTTTTTGTGTATACAAAATGTTTAAACTTGAGAGATAACTGTTTTACTGTGAAACGGTCATTTTTCTTCACAAAACCAATATTTGTGCACTTTCAGAGTAAATTAAAGTAATTTCGCCATATTACCAAGTGAAAACGATTCTTTCATTTTGAAGTAGTACTCAAGCGCATAAGAACAGTGCGATCAGCCTGGTTAATATATTTTTGGAATGATTTGCTGGACAGCATTATCTATTATCAAACGAAGTATCGATAGACCCAAAATGCACGATGTACGCGTTCCATTAACTAACAACACCGGGAGCTTGCCAGAACCGATGTACATCCCTACCATGCACCATGGCATAGGAATATTCCAATACATTCAAAACACAATGGACAGTTCTCATTGCATACGATTGCACGATAAATACAAATCATACGAGGTACCGAAAACGTAATCTTATGATAAAAATGATCACGTTACTGAAGCTCTTTTATTCGTTTTGCGATTGGATGACACCATTCGAGACCAATCAAACGTAAAAATAAGATTTGTAAATGAAAAAAAAGTATCATAAATCGTAATCTAAATAAATAGCAGAACTATATGCTATAAAAAGGCCTAAATAGGTTTGAATTAATCTCAGGGTTTGCCGCATGCAGAGAGCGCCCAGGGGACATAGTCTTTAGTATGAATAATAAATTAGAATAGTACTGTTACAAGAAAAATAAGTGCGGAAAGAATATAGGCTATTACAATAAAACATGGATGCACGTCAATTAATAACGTCCAAAATAAGGACAAAAAATTAATTTTGAACTAAATCAGCAGTTTCGAAATTGCCTAATCTGTGAACAGCTACCACATGTAATCTCGAAAACGTGGGTCTGAAATATAATTAATAGATCAAACGAAGTTACCTGTAAGTGAAATTCGATCGTAATTATATGAAGAGTCCTCGTTCGAAAGATTACAGATGTAACCGCTTAAAAGTCATAAAAACCTCAATTTCATTCAAATTAATGTCGAAAACTGCGAAAAAATGTAAAGTAGCTGGGAGTGACCGTTTTTATTTCTAAATATATTTTATCCAGAGCGTATTCTCTTCATCTTGATCTCCTCTATACGATGTGACTTACGGCACCCCTTCTTTGTGGCCGTGAAAGAATGTACATGGCATATAGTAGCGGCAGTAATATGGACGAAATTGGTGAAAACCTTTGGTACACTATATTAGACCGGTAGCACGGAGAAGATTTTTGTGAACCATTATAGTTACCGTCTGGGAGTATAAAAACTGGATTCTTAAAGTAACAGTGATGTAGAAATAGTACATTACGCCACTAGGGCAGAAAGTAAAAAATTGAGCGCCCGAAGGACGCGTTTGTTTTACTTTTGTGCCCGAGTCTCATATATTATTTTTCTTGCCGAGGGCGCGAAATGCGATTTTGCGCCCGTGAGCACACTTTGGGCCCGAGAAAATACTTTGCGCCGTAGGGCAGAAAAGATTTTGGGCCCGGAGGGCCGAATAGTACATTACGCCCTCAGGGCACAAATTACGAACGATAGCGCCCGAAGGGCGCGGTTGGTGTACTTTTGTGCCCGAGGTGCGTATAATATTTTTGTTAACCAGGGCACAAAGTGCAATTTTGTGCTCGTCGGCGCACTTTGGGCCCGGGAAATCACTTTGGGCCCTAGGGCAGAATAGTACATTACGCACCAAGGGAGGGAAAGTAAAGAATGCTCTAGTTCACACGTGCATTGCTACCCGAGGCGAGGGCGGCAAACGTGTGATCTCAGCATTCTTTATTTCCTCCCGTGGTGCGTATACGATTTTTCATCAATCCTGCGCCGGAAGGAGGAATTTTTTTCCCGCGCTTTGCGCCCGTAGGCCCAAAGTGATTTTAAGGGCCCAAAGTGCAGTCTGAGGGCGAAAAGGCTATGCTGCACTTTGGGCCCATGGTAAGAATAGTACATTACGCACCAAGGGAGGGAAAGTAAGGAATGCTCTAGATCACACGTGCATTGCTACCTATGGCGAAGCCAAGGGTGGCAAACGTGTCATCTAAGCATTCTTCATTTCCTCCCGTGGTGCGTATACGATTTTTCATCAATCCTGCGCCGAAAAAAGGGTTACAAAATAAACAACCACTCGTTCAAACCTACTTCCTGTGCTGTTAGGCAAATTAACTTGTGTGAATTGAATAAATTGGCACGATACCAATCAACGGACTCAACATAAGCACAAGTATTTTATTTCATGATAAACAATGAGTTGACGATTTAATCAACGTTTTTCAAGTTCACCCATGTCAATAAATTAATCATTATCATTTTCATCATTTGCAATAGTTTTAGCTCACGAATTTACTGCTTCTCAATTCTGACACTGTGACGCTGCGATTTTGACGCTCCTTAGTTTTCTACCGCATGTGAGAGCACTGGTTTTGTACGAGTCTTTTTTTTCGTGTACTCGTATACACATACAGAACACTTCTTTTTTGATCGCGGCGTTTGTGACTCGCAAATAACGTTTGTGAGCTTTTCGAACTGTTAACCTTTGACTGGTGTCCTTCTGGTGAAAGAAGTTTGAACCCTAACAAGTCATCACATGCAGGCTAAAATTTACGGCAGCAAATGGTAAAAATGTATTGTTCCGCAAATATTTGCCTTTATATAAGCAAAGAGAAAAAATGATGAAAGCGCAGAGAGTCTGTTATACTCACATACACTAAACCTATTTTAAGTAGAAGGAGTGAAAATGTAAAATTAAGTGTTATTTTAAATTTTGAGAAAGTTACAGATTGGGCTTAAGATTAGCTCCACTGGCAAGGCGCCATCGCCACTTGTAGGTTATTATCTTTAATGTATGTGTGTGCACGTAGGTGTGTCTATGAATATTTCTTAACGCGTATATACTACATATATTATGTGTCTATATTCTAAATTAGCCGAGTATCTTTAAGAAAAAAAGGTAGGCCAAAAAATAGTTTGTCGTGGACCATAATGATACAGTAATGTTGTGGTACACACATGAATATGTAAGTAGATATTAATATATTTATCAAATTTACAATATTTAAGCTTTGTTTGAATGATTTCAACAACTTTTCAAATTCGAGCTGTTGTACACTCTAAGGCTAAAAGATAAAAAATCGGCGATGTAAAGATTGAATTGCCTGTTTTGCTCTTTGTAAAAGATTGAATTAGATAATTTCATATTTTAAAAGAGCAAAAAGTACGTAATTATCTTTTTTAAAGATTGATTTCATTGATTCGCTCTTTTAAAAGATAATATCACATAACAATCGTTACAAAAGAGCGATTTACTGTTTCCTACTTTATAAAAGTAGAAAACTGAAATTCACTCTTTTAGAAGGATAAAATCGCGTAATTCAATCTTTACAAAAAAGCAAAATACTGTTTCCTACTTTATAAAAGTAACACACTGAAATTCACTCTTTTAAAAAGTTAAAATCGAGTAATTTATTCTTTCTAAAAGAGTAAAATACTGTTTTGTTCCTTTATAAAAGTAGAGAAAATGACATTCGCTTCGTTAAGACGGAATTAAATAACTTGAATCTTTACGGAATAGTTAAATACAAATTGCTATACTAGACAAAAATATAAGTATATGAAATTGCTGTTGCACAAAAATGCATCCCAATAATCACTTTTTACAAAAGAGTGAAATGGGAATTTCGTCTTTGCGTAAGAGTAAAATGCGAATCTAATCTCTGTAAGATATCAAAATTGTACTCTAACCCATATACATGAGATTTCTGTCATTATTACGTATGAGTAGATAACATAGAATACATCTTCTACTACATTTGCTCGGATCCAATGTTTTCGTGCTCGCAACTATTTCTGCCGAAGCGTTAGTTATGCCCCTATGAGGCAGGTGGCGCTAGTGTAGGTATTTAACTGTAACCTGCATTACCATGTGTGCTTACACACTGAAATAAATGCTTTTACAATTGCAAGCCATCTCACATAATTGTGGTAATATAATATTATTCTAATACAAGTAAAACAAATAATCTATGAAAATGGATGGGGCAGATAATCAATAGTAGGGTATGCAAGCCGATAGTGCTCGACTTCGTTAGTCTTAGGGGTTGCGAAAAGATATGCTCTTTACCGAGATATTTATAAAGTAAGGTTACGTGATCATTTATAATAAGTTCCGGGGGGGCAGCGATATCATGTTGTTTCTCTCGCTCTTGTGATGATGGATCACGTGCCATTACTTTCTGATCATTTCGGAACAGAGCTAGAATTATTTCTATAGTTGCGAAGCAAAAGCAAAACCCATGCAGGCAGCTATTCACTCTCATAAGAAGCATAAAAGTTTTACATACCTATCGGCTTACTCACGACCTATACTGATAACTTTCTGCCTCATTAATTTTCTCAGATTATTTGTTTCACCTACATTAGAATATTATTATATTATGACGATGAATTGTGGTAGCTTTCAATTGTAAATGCATCTAATTCTAGAGACATATTGGAATAGGTAGTAAGAATGACGTGTGCTGCCCTCGTTTCGGGAGAATATCCATGATACATCTTATGGGAAGAAAAGTAGTGGGAGCGGCTGCCGTCAGAATTTTGGGGGGAAACTCATATTAGACTGCGTGTTAAATTGACACTCAGCGCCAATCACCCCTTCAACTTCATTTTTATCCTAATAGTGATAATATTAGGAGTGAGTGTTAATCAGACTCGACGTCTGACCGACTTGTACTCGTCAGAAGTCTGTTGTGTTCTGAGGAGTCTAATCAATAGTAGCCAAGTGAGTCTCGTGTTTCAATACTTAATCAAGTTGATTTGGCATACAGAAGTCATTAAAACATCTTATCTAACAAAGTGATCTCAATTTATAAATGTAATTTTTAAATATTATCCAGAATAGTTTATTAGCAGACATGTGTGTGTGTGTGTGTATGTGTGTGTGTGTGTGTGTGTGTGTGTGTGTGTGTGTGTGTGTGTGTGTGTGTGTGTGTGTGTGTGTGTGTAGACATTGAGGTTATTTCCTTGGACATTGTAGTCGAGTTTTAAATCAGAACTCACTTCATTTATTACATTTATTTTGTTATACGTAACTTGTTTTGAAAACAATAAGTTATTCTTTTGTGTCTAAAATGCAAGTGTAATTATTACATGTCATGTATAAAATCTTGATTTTTTTGTCATAACAATGATGGCGTTTGTATGTATATACTTTCTCTTTATTTTTATTTTAAAGTGTCTGAATTTTTTGTTGATTAGTGTTGTGTAAAATGTTATGCATCTGTATTTACTAAAAACATTTTTGTGCAAGTTTGTTACACTTGAAAATCTAACTTACTGCATAAAACTATGTTTAAAATTATTTCTTGCAAAAATTTTTAATCAATAATAACCTTGCAGAAAAATGAGTTCATGACCAGTTAAAAGACCGTATCATCATCGTTGGGTGGGTTTTACTAAAATAACGGATTCATCAGGCGGAATAAAAGAGGGTGATTGCCATAATTGCAAGAAGCGAATAAAGAAGACCAGCAAGGAAGGACTAACTACCCACAGGTACATAAGTAATGAGTATGATTTATAAATACTTCAAAAAATTTTGTATATTGATTCAATTCTTATTTTGGGAGTGCCTGTTCATCAAAGTCTGAAAATATCGATCCCAACGAGCAAACCTTTTTTTTCAGCTGATTCAGAATGCTCTTTGGAAACTTATGACGTCAAACAAAATGAATAACGTTATTCAGAGTAACGTTATTAATTTCGTTTCTTTGGCAATAACTTCAAAATAAATAAATAAATAAAAATTTAAACTTGGTTTTTAAATTCAGCCTATTTTTTACAATTTTACAATATACTAAGTACCAAATACTTTAGTATCTGTGGCCAAAAATTGACAAAAACCAAAAAATTAGAATAGTTTCGTTATTGTCCCTGGAGTTGAATGAGGTTTTGTTGGATCAAACAAATGTTTATGTTCAAAAAACATTTATTTATTTTGGAAAAAGTTTCCAATATTTGTTATAATTAAATATTTATTTAAATTAATAGATGATGTATTCCAGACAAAATCAAATTTATGTCGAAAAAATTAAAGAGGCCAATTAATAGGGTAGTTTAATTTATTATGTACTTATTGATATATCTTAATATTGGACGTGTTAATGCAGGTAGTAATGAGATTGTATATACATGTAAGATAAGTGGGTTTATATTACGGACAGTTTATGGACCACAGTAAGAAGGCGGGGGAAATACATGATACAGATTATTGTGTATTAATGTTCGTGGGCACATAAGTAAGTATGTTAGTTTTTCAGCATAATTATTGATTTGCTGAAATAAAACTATTTAGTTGATTGTACTCAGAAAAATTCTTATAATAAAGAAAAAGTGTTTGTTCTGAAAGAATATGTAATGAATAAATAATTGATTTGATATGATGAAATTTTTTGGGATTTAAGAAGATTGAGTACGTAGTTTGGTCTGACAAATCCAATTGGTTGTATTAAAAATTTTTTTGTCTACAGGAAAAATTTTGAACTTAAAGCATCAGAAAATAATCAAAAAATCTTCTGTCTTGACACGTTCTGACTTGGCACCCATGTGCTTTGATCTTCCTGAAGAGGCCATTATGGTAATGGCGAAACATTGAATTTTAAAAAGTTATATAATAAAGAGTCATGCTTCTACACCAAGTATTCAAGCCTTTCGTCATTTCCAATCAAAAAATCTGTTTATTTGTACGTTGTGCAAAATATTTGATATCTTAATAATGAAAAATTGTATGTAACAAAGTTATTGGACTAAGGATATAAAATTAATGGCATACACATTTTTTGATCTCAATGAAAATATTTCATTGTTTCGATTAATTAGTCATTTTAATTTACATGACTTATAAATTTTAATAAATTAATATATTACTGGAACAAAAATATTTTTAAAGTTCAACTGACAAATGATTTTCTGGACACAAAAAAAGATTGATTGTGTCAAAAAAGATTTTGGTTGCAACTAAAGTTTTTTATAAGACCAGTTATCATCTCATGTAATTAGTGTCTTTTATTAACAAATTACTGTTTATTTCATTTTAATATGTATAACGAGTTAAGTCAAAAAATGGTTCTGAGTAAAACTCATTTGTTTTCTCTGAAAAATGTTTAAACAATTACAGTATTGTAATTATTATTTTTTTCAGAACTCGACCTTGAAAGTAGCTGAAAATTGATATTAAATAATGTAATCATTGATGTAATACTTTTGTGGTATTATTATTATTTAAACTTATATTATCCTTTTTTAATACAAAAAGAAATTTAATTTGAGTAATAAGCTTATTTGATGCAGAATTAGTTTAATCACGATCAGTCCTTATTTAAAAATACAGTTTACACGATTTATACAAGTTTCTTTCATTACGGTAGCATCACAATTTTCAGGTCAGCGGCCTACTATTTGCTGTGTGCAAGCTATTGGAGGGGGCTAAGAAAAACGACAGCAGAGCCCATGGTGAGCGAAAAGTGCAGACTTGCAGGACTTTTGAGGACTCACTGCACTGTTGACCGTACATTATTGGAAATTTTTACAATTTAGGGAGTCAGACATAAAGATAGTGGGAATCATATCAAGTGCATGCTTCACAGCTTTTTTATTTAAAAGAAATTAAAGATCGTAACGCAGCTGATGAATCACAGTGAATAAAATGAAGCGAGTGATATGCTAACATGACTCGATGAAAGTATCATTTAGAGGCACTCACGTCATAGTCACGTCACTTTACGAGCCAGCTCAATTTGTTCTGCTTTGATACTACACAATCAAGGTTATGTTTCTGGCTTTTATGTCGTCTTTATTTTGTCATTACAGACGTTGGTGTAACTCTTCACTTTTACATTTTACACTCCGAACAACTACAGTATTTACTGTTATTGTAAGTCCCATAGATATTACGTTTAGCTCTGTAACGAGTCCGTAAACTTAAATTATTAACGATCGACAATGCATTAAGTCCTCAAATATCCTGCAAGTTCGCACTATTCTGGCATCAGATTGCGACAATACACTTGCACACAGCAAATACGTGTCGGTTTCCCACGCAGGAGATCCAGGCTCGATTCCACGAGAAATCAGATTTTTTTCATAAACATCAAATTGCATTCTAGCTCTTGCATTATTCACTTCTATTTAAATATTAATTATTGAATACAACTTTTTTTTCTAGCAATACTATAATATACAGTTATAGGGTTTTAAGACAAGTCCCAGCTCCTCACCGCTCCTACCCGCTCCTTCAAAGCTCCTTACGCTCCTCCCCAAAATAAGGTAATTTTGCTTTTGTTTTATCGTGAAATTTGGCCCAATAAAAATTAGGTTAGCTTCTCCCCGCGCCTCCGCGCACCTCCCTGCTCCTCCCCGCTCCTCCCCGCTTCTCCCCAGCTCCTCCTCAGCTCCTAGTCAGTCTTCTCCCCTACTTTTCCTTATTTATTTCATATTTGTATCAGTTTTATCTATTCCTTTGTGAGTTGTAGTGCGTTATCAACTTTCCTGTCATATTTCGCAAAATATTTTTGCATAAAAAATCTGTTCATTATAAGATGTTATTGTAGCCTTACTTTTAAAAGAATTATCGATGTCATTAAACATTTTGGGTCACATATCATTGTTTGTCAAATTCGAGGAATTTTGGAAGTCTAAATTTTTCATTATCATGTATGTAATAACAACGAGAATTTTTCAGCTATCTTCATATATTATGTAGTTGTGTGTTTTGGGGCGAATTTTACTTCCTCTCCGCTCTTCCCCAACTCCATGACAACTATATGTAATGTATACTGTGTCAACCCCCGAAGGTATTTTGTTACTTTTTATAAGAAGTTTCACTACATATTTTCATATATTACATATATGTATGGTTTTAATGCGAGTACTACATCCTATTCGCTCCCTCGTTTTTTTTAACTCTCCACCACTCCCCCCTGACGTAATTTCCACCGCTTCAGCTGGATTTTTTTACCTGAATCCGAATCAGGGGTTCGTTGTATCCGAACAAGTCTGGATTTGGCCATAACTTCAGCTTGTAGTATGCTTACGTGCAATAGAAATCAGCTGCAGTAAGCATGACTTAATAATACTTTTAGCATTGAATATAATAAAAACACACAAATATTTATTATGCTCGATGTTTATGCTTTAATTATCTATGGTTTTTTATTTTTATTACGTATTTTAAAATGTCTTTTCAGGTGTTCTACTCTTCTGTAACCTTACCCACAGTTTTGACAAATTTTCTTTTCAACACGTTTTTCATGATTCTTACAATGCCTCTGTAAGTTACAATTTCTTGTAAATGAAGTATCACATATCATACATTTAAATTTTTTTTCCATGTCGTAAATTTCTTTTTTGTGCCGCAAATAATTTTTCTTTTTAATATAATAATTTTGCATAAGTCACGAGTAAAAAATTAATTTTTCTGGATTTTTTCATGTGATAATGGACCCTCTTGACTATTATATTCAAAGTTGAATTCGTCGCACTGATAAAAAACAGCCTCAATGATGATATGTCTGTAAAAATATTGACAGAAAATGAATTTTTCACAATTATATAATCATTATCAAATTGTATTTGTATGAACAAGGTTTTTTATTTAAAGTAATACCAGCAAGGCACGAGATAAGCTTGATAATTTTTACAAGATGATGTAATTTTTTTTTTTTTTTTAAATGTTGCCGATACAATCAATAACAGTAGTAATACGTAATAATCAAAAATTTCCCTCCAAACAACACTTTTAATTTCCAATTTATTTTCAAATTCCATTTAAGTAAAAATTCTTTTTGGCTTCTTACATCTTGATAATGCGACACATGATTGATCATGGGAAAATAACGGCTTCTTTAGGTATATCCCTAAGACATTAAAACTTTGACCTCGGGATTTATTAATGGTCATAGAGAAAGCTAATGTAAATGGAAATTGATTTCTGTACAAAGTAAATGGCAGTGACGAAGAATTTTCTGTATCCAGTGTTGTTCGTGGAATAAATACTCTGATTCCTTTTTTTGTCCTGTAATTATTTCAGCTTCTATGTTAAATTTAAATACTTTTGTAATTTTTAGTTGAGTACCATTATATAGTCCTAATAATATATTTAAATTTCTTATTAACTTAACAACAGTATTGATTTTCGAATTTAATTTATGTGGCGGAAGACCTTCTGGAGTACTATTTAAATACTATGTTTCAAAGTATATGTAAATATTTTCATCTGTCTTATCTACTCCTTTGTGAGTTGCATAATCAATGCTACTATACGTTACTAACGATCTTGGAATATTATTCGAAATTTATTGTTAACAAAATATGTGTTTTCATTATAAGATGTTAATATAGCTTTACTTGATGTAGAATCATTAATTTCATTGAAAACTTTAGTACATACATCATGTGTTTTCCACTCTCGAGGAATTTCAAATCTTTTAATTTTGCCTTCTTCTATGTGCAATAATAATGACGAGAATTTTTATCTCTTGATTGAATATTAGTTTTCAAATAAAATATATTAAATAATGGCCAAAGATAAGATATTTTATAGTTTTTCGAATGATATTAATTTTGTTTCCGTTTTTAATAACTGAAAGAATTTGACGAAAGTCTTCAACCAAAATTATTATTTCATTCCTGAAAGGTTTTTTTGCATCGGGCAAATCTCTCAAAGTTCTATCAACTATGACTAATGCCTTTTTTAGAATCATGGAAGCTACGTCCCAAATAATTATTTCTACATCACGTAATTTGTAAGTAGTCATTTCCTTAGGAAATAAAATAGAAGTAATTTCTGTCCAAGCCATGGTTGAAATTTTTTTCCTAATAATTAAGAAATAGTAAATTATTGTCTTGTGAAAAAATGTTTTTCCAGATCAACCAGGACCATCGATAAAAAAAATGTACTTTTCAAATTTCATTATTTCTTGAGAAGTAGATTTTGATCATGGCTTAGCTCTAAAAACATTTCTTGAAATTTATGTTTACAAAATATAATTTTACTCTTGTCATTACGAAAATTTTGTTTTATTGATTCTGTTTGTTCTGGCAAATGAAAACCTTTACAAGACATTTTTTCAGTCATGAAAATTTCGTTTAAATGTAGAAAAGCTTTATTTTCGTCATCTTTACAAATTATTTGTATCCATCCCAAATAATGTTGCCCAAAAAATTTTCAGACATAACAGCCCAAGCAAGAAATTTGCAAAGTTAAAAAGGTAGCATAACGTTACAAGCTTCTTCGAAAATGAAATCTATTTAAGAATCATGTTCTACTAATCCCATGGAAATAGCTATTTCTTTATAAGTATCGTACGTGATGTTTTAACGGTTTGTAAATCTAAGAAAGATGTTTTACCTGCTACTGTATTTAATATCAATTTCGAAAAAATCACTCTTAATCTTTTGGAGAAACTTAATTTAATCTACTAATTGTTATATTTTTTCTCAAACGCTTTCGTTTGTTCTATGTTTTTGTTGTATTGTCAAATGTATAATATTCAGGAATGTTAACATATTTTATTGATTTTCACTCTCATCAATTTTGATCAGTTCAAACCATGCCGTTATTGGAGTTCCCCAATTTTAAAGGGACTCTTTAATTTTGCTTTCTTCGAAAATTATTTTTTGCATGTTGACTAAGTGAACAGGTAAATGAAATACTGGATGACTTTTACCGCAAAGAGGAAATTCTAAAAGCCTTCATGCAGCTTCCATCGGGCTTAAATATCTACAATCAATAAATTGTGATATTTCATCAAGTATTTCTGTATCAGTACAATTTTTACTTTGGATCTGATTTTCTTTTCGTATTTTACAAAAAGCTCTATCGCTTTCTTTCTTCACATTCTACCTTTATGTGCCAGTTATATTTCATCAACAAATATTTATTGTAAGGGACCACCATAGAATTGTTTACTGGAATTTATTCAAGACTGTTTTAAATATTTTATATATGATTCTCATGCGAATCATCTCCTCTTTTGTATTCAGGGTAGCCGTTTTCTTTAAACGTTGTAGTTGATGTAAATTGTTTTTAAAATTTTTTTTTTTCAATTTTTATTCTTTTCATTATAACATGGAGTTTATTTGTTAAGTGGTCCATGAAGCATATGTTTGATAACCAATTTTTGAAGATTCTTGTCATCGTTTTTAATTTTAGCAATAATATATCTATCTATTTTATCAGGTGTTATTAATCTATTGTTCACGTGTAATGTAATAAGAACATGTGCATAAGGTAATCCTGGTTTTTAAAATTAAATGGTATAATACACAGTTTGACTAAATCATACTGGACTTATTCCTTTCACGAGTGCTTACTGTCATCTCGAAACCACCTACTCAGACACATTCCCATAAATTTATTTTTTAAATATAAATATATAAGTATGTTTTAACAATAAAGGTGAGTCGGTTTGAATTAATGTTTTTCATCAATACTGCTAATCTGCTTGAATAGAAAAAAAGCTACCAGATTCTATTTACTTTAGTAAAATTTGTTTCCAAAACAGACAACATAACCTTTTCAAAAAACCGAAAAATATTTATACATCGAAAGAAAGAGGTAAGATTTTGGTTTAATAAATAAATTATAAAACAAAATCAGCAAGTGAATGAAATAATTATAATGATAATGAATATGAACGAGAAACGTATTAACATTCATACATAGATTCATCATTAGCTATCAGGGGGTTGGCGCGCGGAGCGCGCACGAGAGCGAAGCCCTACTATTCTCTCTCCCTCTCTCTCTCTCTCT
>JAPYYV010011124.1:0-12031 GCA_030522625.1 Copidosoma aretas | reverse complement strand
GGCTCATTTTGTGTATTTTTTTAATACCTACAAGTTCTATCTGAAACATTTTTTAATAAAATGTCTAGAAAAATATATAATGGCAAGTTTGTGTGATTTTGCAACTTTAGCAGCTGATAAAAAAAAACAGCCATATTTTAGCTGTTGGATTTTAGGTACAATATCAACCCGTACCGAGAGAAACCCAAATTCGTCAAAACATCTCGGTTGGCATTTTTTTTTTGGCCAAACCCCCCTTTAATCGGTCTAACATGAGAAACGCAGGATACCCGCTCCTGAATCCCCACCTCCACTGGAGCCTCCATCGGTACACAACTCGCAGGGTTCGTTCGTTTCATCGCAAGAGAGTGACAGAGAACGAGGCAACGACCAAAATGAGGCCTTCGTCGAATCAGGAAGCGAAGCAGAAAGTGACATCAGAAATGTCATATTAAATTCAAGCGCCCTAGCGAAATCTGCACTAAATAAAAAATGAATAGCTTTAACTTACTCATCTAATAAACGAAAAACAAAGATCAGGAAATATATCAGAAAATAGCCCTTAAAACTTTTTTTTTTTGCGGCCCTGGACGTGCGAAATAAAACAATGTTTAGCATACTCGATATTTAATATGCATGGTAAATAAATAAGTAAATGAAATGAAAGAAAAAAAATTACAATATGTAGAAAATAATAAAAAAATCTGTAATAATGATATAGAAAGAAAAAAAAGGTGTCAATCTGAAATTATTATAATTAGTTTCATTATCATTCAGATGCATCGCAAAAATGGGAGAAAGAGAAGGTTTATTAAATTTTTAAAACAGCACAATGGCTGTACACCCAACATGCGGGACAATTTAATTGATAAACGATAAATGAATTTATATTTTGCAGCCCTTTAATCATTTTGTTAGTTTGCATGATCACCTCTTCCATGAAATAATAGCACAGATTCAGAGCATCAAATAAGAAAAAAATAATGTCATAAGACACAATGATAGAATGCAAAAAAACAAAATTTAGTGATGTTAACGCAATAACAAACAATCAAAATAATTAAAAGATACATATTACTGCAAGAACGATAGAGCAGCAGCATGGCAAGAAAAATGTGCAGTGATAAAAAGAAGAAAACCGTTAACAACTCGCCAAACGATGATGAAAAGTATCGATGATACACCAAAAACACCTTCGGTCAAGAGCATTCGTCTGCAGAAGAAAATTCGTCACAATTCCAATGTATGACCAAGAGAGAGGAGAAGCGGAACTCTTGAGTCGGGTCAGCGAGTAGAGGAGAAGGAGAAGATTCGGGACTCTCGAGACTGGCAGACGTATCTCCAGATTACCGCGCTACCCTTGGCTCTTCCCTCGTCATAAAGAATAATAAAAAGAAGTTAATAGTCCTTACTGTGCACTTATTTCGCGTTCAGCCAACCGACCACAAACCCACGTAACATTAGCAGCTGAAACATCTTTTACAGATTTAAAAAGAGTTAAAAACATCACATACGATACTTCTAATGAAAAAGCTACTTGTATAGGATTAGTGGAACATGATTATCAAATAGATGTCAATTTCGAAAAAACTTGTAACATTATGCTACCTTTTCACCTTTGCAAATTTGTTGCATGGTTTTTTATGTCTTATATATGAAAATTTTTTCAGTACCATGATTTGGAATGAATACAAGACAATTTTTGTAGAAGATTGTAAAGATGACAAAAATAAAGATCCTCTACATTTAAACGAAATTTGTATGTCTAAAGACTTGGTTTGTAAACATTTAAACTTGCCAGAACCAAGATAATCTATGAAAATGAATTTCGATATTGACAAAGATGCAATTATATTTTTCAAACATAAATTACATGAAATGTATTCAGAACTAAGAAATGATCAAAATCTAATTTATCAAGAAATAATAAAATTTCAAAACAAAATTTTATTCGTCGATGGTCCTGGTGGATCTGCAAAACATTTTCATACAAGACATTAATTTAATATTTCTTATCAATTGGAAAAAAAAATTTAACCATGGTTTCGGTAGAAATTGCTATTATTTTACTTTCGAAGAGAATGACGACCTACAGAACTTTTAGACTTCCTTTAGATTTGAGTACTATAGAGAGTTCGTTCCTCCAGTTTGGACCAGATAAACAAAAATTACATTTTGTAGAAATAATTATTTATAACGAAGCATCTATGATTCCAAAAAAGGCATTATTAATAGTTAATAGAACTTTGAGAGATTTATCTGATAATTAAAAACCTTTCGGGAATATATTAATAATTTTGGTTGGTAACTTTCGTCAAATTCTGCCAGTAGTCAAAAAGAGGAAGAGGGTCGATATCATTCAAGAAACTATAAAATATTCTAATCTTTGGCTATTATTTTATATTTTTTACTTAAAAACTAATAAACGTTTAATAGATAAAAAATTCTTGTCATTATTATTGCACATGGGAGAGGAAGAACTTGAAAGTTTTTAAATTCCTCGAGAGCGGAAAACAAATGATGCATGTTCCAAAGTTTTTAATAACATTAATGAGTTTACATGAAGTAGCGCTATATTAATATCCCATAATAAATATACTCATTTTTCGAAAGAAAAAATTTGGGTAATATGTCAGGAAAGATAGTAAGGTATTACAGTATTGATTATGCAACTCACAAAACGATGGATAAAACAGATGAAAATATTTACATGAACTTCCCAACAGAGAATTTAAATAGTATTCTGGAATGTTTTTTACCACATGAATTAAATGAAAAAATTAATGCTGTTATGTCAATAAGAATTTTAAATTATAATTTATCGCAAGGACATTGCAATGGCACAAGATTAAAATTACAAAATTATGATATCACGACTTGAAAGCTGAAATAATAACAGAAGAAAAAAAAGGAAATTAAGAGTTTATTGCTCGAATAACACTGAGGACAGAAAATTCTTTGTCACTGCCTTCTGCTTTGTACAGAAAACAGTTCTTGTTTACGTTAGCTTTCTCCATAACCATTAATAAATCCCAAGGTCAAAGTTTTTATGCTTCAGGGTTATATCTTAGGAAACCGTTATATTCCCATGGACAATTGTATGCCGCATTATCAAGATGTAAGAACGTAAAAAAAATTTTCATTCAAATGGAACCTGAAAACAAATCGTAAATTGAAAACGTAGTTTGGAGGGAGATTTTTAAATAACAAAAATGTATTCTTTTAGAAATTTTGTTATCCTAGTTTGACGTAGAATTAAATTGACTATGCTAGAGGTTATATTCTGACAGATACAATAAGGCTACAATAAACTTTCTTTCAATAAAGTTAAATAAATATTACAACTTAACTCACTAGAAGAAAAGATTATTGCTCTTATTTTAATTAAATTTTTTTTTAAATAAGCAAAATCTATTATCTTATGATAAAAATTAAAGTGAAACATTCTTAATTTTTGTATTAATAAATATACATTCACCAATAATTTTATTCAGAGATATCACTATGAAAAACAAGTATTATCAATGTGAAACGTGTAAACTGATTTTGCAAGTGACAAATCATCATTAAGTCATTAAAAAATTTATAAAATAAGGTTTTTTCGTTGCAATTTATGTAAAATAATTATAAAAGAAAAAAAAGATACTCACGTCTTATTGAAGAATGTAAAAAAAAAGAAAAAATATAAATGGAAAAAATGTGACAGTTCTTTCAAAAGAAATCATTACTTACAAAGGTATTCAATGCCATTAGAAAAACGTTGAAAAAAAATTTGTCAAAATTACGGTAAAAGTTACTTAAGAGCAGAACACTTAAAAAGACATCTTAAATGATGTAATGAAAATAAGAAAAGATAATTTATTTTTACATAATAATTACTTGTGTTTCTTTTATTGCATTATACAACTGAATTTCGATAACTTATTTTTACAGAAGCTGATTCCTAATGTAATTAAGCACAAAGAAGACCAAATTGAATATATCATATAGTTCTACGGTTTTCGAGCCAATATTGGCTCACCGCCTTCTTCAAAATATGACAGTTTTTTCTTTTTTATTATTGTCAAATTCAATCCTATAAAAATTGTATTAAAAAGAAATAGAGACGATAAGGAGCGGATGCGTTGAGCAGCGGATGAATAGAAACAATTTTTATTCTACTACTAGCCCTGAAATCATACAACTTTATAATGTAGAAAGATATTTATTTAAATTATATGATATTTTATAGTTACTTTTTTTAACGACTTATTTGAATTGGACTTAAATTTCATACTTTACTTAAAACACTAAAACCTAAAATTTATAGAAAGTGTGACTGAATAGTTTATATTCAAAAAAGTAATAGTGTGGTAAAAATTTACGAAGAAACAAAAATAAGTTTGGAGGACAACTGGGGAAAGGTATGGAGAAATCTGGTGGGGAGCTGGGGGGGAGCTGCGGATGGAGTGGAGCAAGCGGGAGGGAGCCAACCTAACGTTTATGGGGTCAAATTTTACGGTCAAAAGTAACGAAATTCACCTTATTTAGGAGGAAGGCGGGTGGGGGAGCTAGTACTTGCTCTAAAACCATACAACTATATAATATAGGAATATATTAGTAAAGCTTCACCCTCTGCGCTATTCGCACGCCAACATTTCATATTTATATTATCTATATAACTGTACTATTTTATTTATTAAATTTTTTATATTCTAAATTTCCTTTCATTTCTATTATACCTTAAATGGAATGTATTTTTAAATATTTTTTTTTATATTATTCTTATCGTTCTTATTTATGTTTTAGAATCCTAATATTATCATGCGAATGTTTATCATACAAACTGAAAATACTTTTTGTAGAAAACATAATTGAAAGTTCTTTGAAAAATTGGAAAACATATTACATTTAGGTTTAAAAAAATAAAACAAATAATTTTGCAAAATCATTGAAGTACGTAAATATTTCAGGAAACTATATGTTTAATGATAAAATAAATATTTAGAAAAAAAGGAAAAATAAAATGAGAAACAATGATATTAGAAGACTAAATATTGTTTCTCTGAAAGATAATGAACGCTTTTCTTTAAAACAAATATTAAATAAAGTTAAAGGAGTGATATCATATAAAGATTTAAGTACATGATGAATTTTGTCATAAATTATTCAAAGATACTGCTACAGCTATGGGGTTTAGGGAATATAATACTCAAATTATTGATTTTTTCGAAGAATCCACTACTGTCATGTTGCCTTATCAATTTAGACGATTTTTCGCATGGTTTTTACTTTCGGAAAATATTTCTGGTGACAATATTTGGAATAAATATAAAACCCATTTCACAGAAGATATTATTTTGGATAAAGATAATCTAGCTCTTTTACACATGAATTGAATTTTCACTTTCTAAGACAAGTCTTGTGAATCCTTAAATTAATCTGCATCTAAAGAAATTTTTTTTTTTGCAAAAACTGATAACTTTGAGGAAATTGTTACATGTAAAAAAAAATGTTCAAAACAATATATGTTAAGTTAAATGATTATAAAAATATTCTTTTTAAAATTATCTGTAAAAGAAACCATAAAATTTTTTTACAGATGGTCCTAGCGGTACAGGGAAAACATTCTTGTACAAAACAATTATTTACTACTTTATTTCTCTAGGTAAAAAGTTTTGTCAATGGCTTGGACTGGACTTGCATCGATATTGCTTTTCAAAGGAATGAAAAGTCATGAAATTTTTCGCTTGCCAATAGATTTAAATAATGTAGAAAGTGCATTTTTAGAATGAGAATGTGATAAAAAAAATTACGAGAAGTAGAGTTAATCATTGGGGATGAAGCCTCCATGATTCTTGAAAAGGCATTAGAAATAGTTGATAGAAGATTATAAGATCTTTGTGATGTAAAAATTCATTTTTGAGATAAACTAATTATTTTGGAAGGTGATTTCCGCCAAATACCATCTGTCGATAAAAATAGTATTAAAAGTATAACAATAGCAGAAACATTTAGGCACTCATTTCTCTGGTCGTTTTTAAACATATTTAAATTAAATATAAATATGCGTTTAACAGATATTGATTTCTTAAAATTTTTACTTAATAATGGTGAAAGAAAAATTGAAACATTTATTAATTATACCTAAAACATGGATAGCAAAAAACGTACGTTTAAAGATATTTAAATCAGTAGATAGTTTTTCAATAAAAAGTGTGATATCACTTTTCATCATAAGTACAACTGTTTTTTAAATATTAAAATTTTGAATGCTGTAGTATGCATGACTATATTAAAAGAAATATTTATATGTCGGGAGGAGATTAAAACCCCAGGGGTCAGGCGTTGAACTCGAATATATATATTACAGGTTTATTTTATGTATAATAATATTAATTAAGCAAAATAAAACGGGCATATGCAGGAAGAAGCCTTGCGGCAAAAAACCTGTTTTATTGGTTGGAATTAATACGTAAATAGCGTATGTATAGTGTGCGTGAATGTAAGATAATTAAATTATACCTTTAAATCGGTAAGAATCAAATACAGTCCCAAGAGAGATGATTTGTTGATGCGAAGAGGCACTTGGCTTTTTTTAGTCCGTTGGCCAAGCAGGACTAGATATTTTTTTCGTCAATACGAAAGTCGTAGAGTCTCATTGGGAGACGTTGGTGCAGACTGGGGGTGTCAAACGGGATCGTGTTTTCGTAATCAAAGATGTCAAAGCTCGTTAGTAAACGAAGAGAAAAGCTGATTAGAGAGCACGTGTAACCCGGCCAAAAGCTCGCAAGGAAGTGAAGCTAGCATGCGCAAATGACAAACATCTCGAGAGCTCCAAACAAATTCTTACTCTTCTCTTGTTAATTAATACGATAGAGAGCTGTATAATAAAAATGACGCGTATGCTGTTTATATTATTCAATTATAGACATGCAAAAGAAATAAAGTTTCATCGACCAATGATACAAATGCAATAAAAGGAGAAATAAAGACGTATTACAGTAAATATGACGCCACCTATTAAGAAGTCGATAAATCTGACGATACATTTAATATAGATTTTCTGATGGAAATTTTAAATAATATTGGTAAAGGTCTACCACCTCATAAATTTCATTCAAAAATTGGATCAGTAGTCATGTTAATGAGAAATTTAAGTATATCTGATGGTTTACGTAATGGGACAAGACTAAAGATAACAAATTTGTTGAAATACAATATTGAAGCAGAAATAATAACAAGTTAAAAAATTAAACAAAGAGTTTTTTTTACCAAAAATTACTTTAATCACTGGAAATACACCTTTATTGCCATTTATTTTGTATAGAAAGCAATTTTCCTTAGCTATAGCCTTTGGAATCACTATTAATAAATCACAAGGTCAAACTTTCGATATGGTAGTTCTATATTTCAAAAAACCTCTGTTTTTACATGGTCAATTATAAGGTGCTTTGTCAAGATGCAAAGCTTAAGATTGTATTTTTGTGCAGAATGAAGTTGAAAATGACAATAAAGTCAAAAATATTGTTTCGAAAAAGATTCTTCAATAACAAATGAATTTAATATGTTATAATGTGACTGCCAGAGACATAATAAGAAATTTTAATCGTAAATATATAGTTAAAAAAAATTTGCATAAATATTTTCACTTTATTTAATATCAATACACAGCATGATGTAACTATATTATATAAGACTATGGTTATGTTAAAAATATATATATATTTTATTTGTAAAAGAAAAATTTATGAGAGTATGGTTATGTCGAAAAAATATATATTTTGCATTGAAAGAAAATTTGTTTGACGGTATTTAAAAAATGCTATTCCCGTAATTCTTTAACACAACATATTATATGATTGCATTTATACGTATTAAGAAAACAAATTATGAAATTAAAGATTTACTATTGTAAAATTACTTTGTCCGTTTCAATGTTATAAATTATTCAAATTTCTCGATCATAATTGTATTTTAATACGCAATGTCATGGTATTATCTGAGAGACAGACGGTTTCTTGGAAATAAATTATAAATTCATCATAAAATTAACAGTTATAATAATAATAATTTATTAATAATTATAATTATTTATTTGTATTACATGTATTTATTTATTTTTTTCAAAGTTGGGTACAGAGGAGCTCTGTCTCTTTGTGGTTTGTAGGGCTGATTACTTTTTGTATTACTATAAAATTGTGTCCCACTGCGGAAACACAAAAACATGTACATATATATATAATCCTATATTATATAGTTGTATGGTTTAAGGGCGAGTACTAGCTCTTTCTCGCTACCCCCCAGCTCCCCCACTAAATAAGGCAAATTTCGTTTCTTTTTACCATCATATTAGAACCTCAAAAGATTGGGTTAACTTCCTACCAGCTCCCCACCAGACTCTTTCCTTTCTTCTCCCTAGTTCCCCAAAAATGTTTTTTTTCTGTTTTATCGTAAATTTTGACTACACTATTAGTTTCTAGTCCCAAAAAATGTTTTTCTATTTTATCGTAAATTTTAACTTCACTAGTAGTTTCTTGGATATGAACTATTTAGTAACACTTTTTATACATTTTAGGTTTTAGAAATTTAAATGAGTCATTGCAAAAACACACCATAAAATATAGAAAGTCATTCTGTATGCAATTTGTAGGTAATATATGATGGGATTTAGATCGGTACTACGATATGTAATTCCATGTCGAAAAACATATGAAATGGCAAGTTAATATTAAAAAAATTTTTGTCACACAACTAGTTATTGATTAGTCGATGATCAGTTTGTTTCAAAATAATCTGGTTTCTCTAAGATCTGGTTTATCTTTACTGAAAGAATAACAATCATGCTTCAAATTAGAGTAGCACAGAGTATACTGTTAGAGGCGTATGCACGGAAAGCAATACTTCTGTAAAAAAGTGTTTGTTTAAATTTTTATTCAAAAAGATATTAATCATGATCGGAGGTTCTTAAATGAGCTGCAAAAATATTTTCTTAAAAGAAAACATGATACATAAAGTCTTAACTAATTACGTGTATTTGTTTTTAGCACAGCAAAAACGCTTTTTATAATTTATAGGTAAATAAAGGTATTTAATTTCAGTAGAAAGAGTAAGAGGGACTTGTGATGTATCTTATTCATAATGTTTATATTAAGATTTGTAATAATAATCAAAAAGGGTGCCCATAAAATCTGGTACTTTTAAGTTTATTTATCTAAAAAATAGGCTATAATGGGATCTAAAATAATACAAGAGGTGTAACAGTAGGCAAACTCAGAATTAACTGTCTTAAATTATCTAATGACAGTGTTTAGGGCGCCAAGCATTTTGATGAGAGAAAACAAATGCAGAAAGACTTGGCTAAATTAAGTACAAAAAATATACTGGAAGTGAACAAAAAAAGAAAATGTACATTTTTAGGAATGAAGAAGAGATAGAAACAGATCTGTTTGCATTTAAATCAGATGCGTTGGAAGTTTAAAACCAGGACATGGACCAAAAAGTGTGGTTTTCAACAAAAAATTCTCGTGGCACGGAGAAAAAAAGACAGATAAGGAGCAAAGGACAGGCAATGCAGTTGTAGGCTTAAGCAAAAGAGATAAAGTAGACAGCTTGAATCAAAGATTATCTGTCATAGATTAAATGATAAAATTATATTGCAAATACGTAGCGGAGACTTGCGTATGGAGGAGAAAAAAAATAGAAAGTGGATTCAAAATATAAAGTGGGGTTTAAATGCAGCGACGAAAGGATATATATGAAGCTTAAAGGCAGGCAGGGTAGGCATGGATTTGGGAATGGAAAAGAAAAGAAAAAGGAGAATAAATAAATTCAGATTTAGAAATTATATGTTAAGTTTAAATGCGAAAACATCAGGATATATATGAGAAATAAAGGGGGGTAGGGTTAGCCTATAAAAAGGCATAAAAAAAGATATAGATTTACTTTTTACGAATACTAAAAATAAATAAGAGCATGTAGCCTGACTTATGCTTAATACAAAAAATAACTGATACTCAATCGTAAAAATCATATAAAATAGGCAAAAAAGAGAGAGTATTATATAAAAATAGTATAGGAGGGGAAAACGATAGGACATATAAGAAGAGCAACGAAGGCAAATAAACTTGAGGAAATCAAAGATAATTTCACAAAGGAAAGGAAGACTTTTGTCGATAAGCAAATACAGAAAAACTATATGGTAATTGACAACTCAGTTATCTCTTAAATATACAAAAAAAAAATAATAATAAAACAGAGAGAAAAGAATATAGCAAAGAGAAAAACATATAAATGGGTTTAAAAGTTTTTAAGTGATAGACTGTAGTCTCTGGAATGAAAGAAAAAAAAATTATAAAGCACATATTGATATGTAAAGAGAAAAAAAAACCAGCAAATTAAATAATAATAATATCAGTCAGAAATGTAGGATCAAAAGATATTAGAGAGCTATGCAGGAGAGATGATTTATGTGAATGCATAATTTATTGATGTAGGTAAATAAGGCACTACGAAATGAAGATCTAAAATTTAACGATATGTTATGCGTTATACATTATAATATTATGACAACAAAAAAAGGAATTCTTTCATGTTAAAGTATGTTTAATCAATTACGTAATAAATTTTATTGAAAAGAAAATTAGTATTGATTTAAGGGGACATGCATTTTCCATAGTTATGAAACAAGAAGAGGAATGGTAGAAGTATATAGAAATCAATATTAGAAATGAAGACATAATTTAAAAATAAAAATATAAATGTAAATATTAAGTAAGACTATTACAATGATATCTTATAATGAACTTATATCCGTAATCGATTCTAGAATGTTTAAAAATATCAAAAAAAAAAGGCTCATAACCGTACATGTAAAAATAATAATAGCATATGTATCAATATTAACCATAAATACGAGATAGAATCATAATCAGTATTAGATAAGTAACAATTATTTGATGAACCAGTGAACTTATTTCATTAAGTGACTATATTTGTTTGAATTTTAAGCGAAATTGTATGACATCGCTTTGGTTATCTATGTTTTTACGCACATGAGTAATACCACCCAACTTTGAAAATAAGTGTTAGTGATCAATTCATACAGTGTTCATAAATAAAATGAACTTTCATAAATAGAGCAATTCAAAGTATTATGTTACAAATATTCAACACAATGTTTTAAGCAAAAGTTATTTAAGGCTTAAAATCGTACCAATCCAGTGACTTTTTAAGCATTACCATGCACTGTTCTATTTTTTTCTGCTTGAATAAAAAAAAAGCTCCTTCTAGAATTTTATGAAAATCGGAAGGATTTGATATTTTACATTAGATTTAGTAAAAAGTTTACCTGTAAGAGTGCCTGTTACCCAAAAGAAGTTATAACCATTTTTCTAAGTGTAACCGATTTTTGTGAGAATTTATTTATGAACGATATTTTCGGTATATGAACAACGCTGAGGACACTCGAGCACCTCCAATGGTAATGTACAAATATAAAGGTGATATTCTAGAGATAGTCTTAATAAATTATCCACGTGATTTGGGCTTGAAAAACTCTAAAAGTGGTTGGCAGATCACTGAGACATTTTTTGAATACATAACAAAAGAATGAGCTTGTGCGCAGTCAGAAGAAATTCTTGGTAACTTATTTACATCATAAGATAGTAGAACAGCAGTGGTTACAATAATTTCATTTTTACACTTTTTTCATTCATATTTTTTTTTTACGAAAGAATCAATTATTGTACTTCAATTGTATTAACACTTTTTAAGAAATAATTATTTATTTTTTATTATATTTTTTTTTATAAATTTGATTAGAAAAGTTTCATTTTTATCCTACACTTTAATGAACTTTTTATGTCGATGCCTCCTACCAAGAAACGTACACCAGAGGCTCCTACGAAGATGCGTACTCGCCACAATATCCGACGAAGAATCGTACACGCATTTACTGTCCGACGAAGAAACCTACACGCATCTACTTTCCGACGAAGAAACGTACAGGCAGTTACTATCCGACGAAGAAACCTACACGCATCTACTTTCCGACGAAGAAACGTACAGGCAA
>JAPYYV010011123.1:0-10953 GCA_030522625.1 Copidosoma aretas | reverse complement strand
CCTGAAATTTTTTGTGCACGAGTTTTTAGGTGCATAGAAGAGATTTAGGCCCAGCACTCATCAAAATATTAAAAAAAAAAAATTAACGTCCACCCTAGTGTCTACTGCCAGCGGGAACCCACCGACCAAGCGGTCGGGGGCACGCTGACGACCGTTTCAAGGAGGGATGGCTCCCCAGGTCCAGGCATTATCAGGAGAAACTGCAGTCAGTCCGCCAGAATCGGGAGAGAATGTGATTTCGGTGCCACGGGTACTTTTCCCACCGAAAAGTCCGAGAATCGAAATTCCCGAAAATTTTTCGACGAGAATGGAGCCCGTTTTTGCCTTCAGTCTGTCAGGCTAGGAAGCTAGCACGCTAACCACTATATCATCGAGGACTCATCTGCGCTTTGCACAACTAGGGCTCATAAATTAAAAGTTTACCATTTCAAAACTAAAGTAAACAATTTTTTTTTTTGAACTTATAGTAACTCAACTGGAACACCTCCAAAACTGAGCCCTGTACATCAAAAAACAAAGGCTTAGGATTGAAATAAAAAAAAAATTATTTCGTCTTCTGAAGGTCGTAGAACAAATTTTTTTTAAATTTGTAAATAAATACCAGCTATACTATTATCAAAGTTGTATTTCAGTAAGAATCTTTTTAAAAAAGTTATTTCATTTGTTTAAGTAAGAACATGTGTATGATTTTTAGAGTCAATTTCAAACAATAAAACTAGAATATTAAATTTTTCTTGTGCTTTGACGTGAAAGTACAACTATTTAAAAGTAGAATGCATCTTTAAATAATAATATCGGAGTACTTGAATTCGAACAATAACACTTTTACGAAAATATTTTTATAATAAACAATTAGATTTCTTGGCTCCTGCTCCTCTCAACATTAAAATTGTGGCTTTTTTTATGCTTAATAAGAAGCATATTCTTACAAATTTCCAAGTCTGCTGAATAATTATTGCAAAATTTATTGCAAATTTATAAAAAAACATTTTTTGACGGTTTTTTGCTGTTCGCGGATAAACTAACAAGCCGATTTTGACTTATCAGCTGCCATTTTGCAGGTTCTTACATTATCTATAACTTTCTAATAAAACATTCTGCTTTGAAAATTCTCAGCTTCGTTAGTAGTAAAGAAAAACTGCAAAACGGCAGATTTTTCAACTTAAATATGCCGCCATTTTGTTATTTCTGAAAATCATGACCGGGTTTTTTTGATTACATGTTTGTGATAGGGTTTACGAGAATTAAACGTCAGTATATAGTTTGTATTACGGTTCCGAATTCCTATTTATTTGGTCAATTTAGTTGGTCTATGCACTAAATTAGGAAATTCTGTGCTATTTGCAATTTTTTTAAATTTTCAATTTATTTCTTAACATAGCAGCGTTTGTAAATTCTATTATTCATCATTTCCATTGCTGATTGTTTATAATAAGAGTTTAAATTTTTATGTAGTCTATATCGTTAGTTAAGAAATTTTTTAAAGAATAGATTTGGTAATTGGTTTAAAAGTTTTAAAATTTGTATTTATCTTTTGTAGTTACACGAGCTTTTAGCTACCATACGTCAACTGAAACCTTTGGTCTCGTTTTCTAAAAGACCGTTGTATGATGTAGTGTATCAAGTTTTTTTTTTAGTAGATTGAATATCATAATTTCCCAGTATGCAACAAGGTATTTAAAATGAGCAAAAAAATAATTTACTAAATCAGTCTTTTGTACATGCTTTTCCTAATAAAAAGAGACTTGTGCAATCAAAAACGAAGCACTAGTCATTAATTAATATGCTGATTAAAGCCACAGTATGAAAAAAGTAATGTTAAATTTTCAAAGACAAACTGCATTTCGATTTTGCTTCCTCGTAGAGAAGGCTTTCTTATCAACGAAAAATTACATGTCAAGAAAACATGTCATTAACAGGTTTAATGAAGTTTAGAATCAAAATTAACTATTTTTAGAAAAAGGCCGTCTATATGTGCGTGTGTGTATGTGTGTAATTAGTTGTATCTCAGGATTCCCTAGACCGATTTTAATCCTACAGGGCATTTTTTTTTGTTTCTGGATTACTATCACCGCTGAAAAAAATTTGACTTTTGCTGTAAATTTTTATGTTATTTAGATTTTATCGATTTTTTTTAATAAACTTTTTTTTAAAAGTGGATTTTTAAGCTATTTATTGTTATTCAAGAATATTTTACGATATAAATTATGAAAGATCATTTAATTGTACACAAAAAAAGTCTTGAAGTAAAGTAAAAAAAAAATAGTAGCTAATTGTGCGTGGATGTAAGTAGAAAATGTATTTTTTCGATCCCTTGGGCGGAAGATTGCAGTTCTACGGTCAGATTAGGCTAGAAGAAGAAGTTCTTTCACCCACACCTTAGTAGAACAGCAGAACTAGAAACTTTTACCCATAGGTTGGAAAAAAACAGTATTTCTCACATGGAGGGGGAATGAAACGCCCTCGCGAACATGACTGTGACGCGCCTCTATCATATCACGTTCGTGCGGAAGTTCCGTTACCCCACCTTGTAAGAAAATCTACTAATCATTAGTCATATCTCCGGATTCCTTCAACTGATTTTATTAATTCTGGTTTTTTTCTGTTTTTGAATTCTGATTTCTCCCCGGAAACTTTTTTTATTTATTTATTTTTTTTTTATTCCAATTTCATGATTGCTAAAAGATTTTTTCCAAAAAAAAAGATTTTAAAGAGATTTATCGTCGTTTTAGGATATTTTACGAGAGAAAATATGAAATACAATTGGATTCTATACAAAAAAAGTATTCAAATAGAATTGGAAAAAAAATTTCTGGGTTTTGATTTTATTATTATTTTTTTAAAGTGACCTGCTCGCAATAAAATGATGTTTTATAATATTTTGTAGCAGAAAATCTTATGTTATAAAATTTTCTAAAAATTCTTACTACATTTTGATCGACTATGGAGAATCTTTTTTTTTTTTTTAATGAATTTTTTCGCTGGTGAACGTTATTACAGAATATTCTGTGGTAGAAGATGAAATTTCTCAAATTATGACGTTTTTGAATTTAGAAAAAATGAAATTGATAAGGTAGTGTACAAAAGGAGAAGAACATGTGAATAAGGAAACTTCGTGCCAATAAATTGGCGGCAGTCTTTATTTTTCTACTTTAGATTTTTTCTTCTGCCCCTAACAGACTGACCCGCCAAGAGAGCGGCCTATCGGTGATTGCACCGATCCTTTGACATTGCGAGCATGCCCCTGTTTAAATGAATCAGATATTCATTCGTTATGATTCAACTAAATTACAAACATTATCTTATTCAACTCTTTAATAAGCAAGCCTTTGCGAAATCATCTGTACTGTGCGATAAAAAAAGTTACCCAATTAGCATGACCCGAGTGTAGAACGTAGCAAGCACGTGTTTTTTGACACTAGCTCACGAGTGTAAAAAGGTGGAAAATTCGTGTATATTACGAGTTTGCCACGTTAAAACATCCACCTTCGTGTAAACAGATACGTATCAAGAACGCGTCACGTAGTTGCTTTAACGTGTTAAACACGTACCAAAGTATCCTTCATATTTCAGCAATAATTTGAATATATTCTTGTGTATAAATAATGTAAAAAATTATCAAAATACAAAAAAAATTCAGTTCAAATTTAAAAAAAAGAAAAAAAAAATTTGAGACCACCTGCTTTAGGGCTTGAACCCTATCCAAAGAGTTCATGGTTGAGTATCCTATCTACTTCGCCAGAGCGGATCTGATGAAAGGAAAGGAATTTACGTCCATGTAAGGTATAACAACTGCACTCCGTGTCTAGTTCTCTTTTTTGATTGTTAATTGATTCCAAGTAAATAATTTTTTAAATCCTAATAATTTAGTAACAAGCAGCTGTTAACCATTTTTATAAGTTCTTGTTGAACGTTCTACTGTATGTTGGTCTTTTCGTCATGGAAATATTTTACACTTGACTGTTGAATACTTTTAGATACCCGATCTAAACCGAAATTTGACAAGCAATTTTGGTTTCAAAGATATCATCGTATTGTATAAATATTTTTATAACTAACGGTATCCAGTACGCTGTTATACATTATTTTTAATCCAAAATGGTGATCGTGGCAAAAGGGAAAATCACGTAACTAACTTGGTAGGCAAAGCAGCCAATAAGAAAATTCTTGCCAAGAGCGCTGAATTTACCTAACAGCACAAAACATTAAAGTATTTAAAAAAAGTTATAAAACCGTCATAAAGTTCGGAAATCGTTTTTTAAACATTTTAAAAGACTTATGCTGGCTGGGCTATTCTAAACATTTCAAATGATTATAGCAATGTTGAGAGAAAATATTTTTCTCTAACCTTAGTGTGTGTCAATATTGTTACAATAAAAGAAAAATTAACTAGATTCAAGTGAATTCCTTTTCTTGAATTCCATTTACTAAAACCAAGAAATTTATTACTTAAATCAAGGAAATTTTTCTAGTTGTAAGTAAATATTTTCTTAGATTCACTGATCCTCAATGTCTACGAAGTATTTTATAGAAACAAAAAAGTTTTCCTAGAATCAAGTAAAATTTTGTTTGATCTTAGTAAGTCAGTTTTCTTGATTCTAGTAAATCACGTCAAGTATATATTTACTTGACTCAATAAAATTTTATGCTGCGATAGTATCAATCTAATATTTACTAAATAGTCTGTGGTATTATTATTTGTATCTAGTAAATATGTGCTTAATCTAACAATATGGTTACTTGGACCAAGAAAATATTTACTTGTTCCGAAAAATACTAACAATAAAATTATTTGCTAGTTCCAAGTAACCTTTACTTGACTTAATAAAATTTTATGCTAAAAAAGTAACAATCAAATATTTACTAAAAACAATAATGAATTTTTACTTGTCTTAAGTAAATATGGACTTAATTCAACAATATGGCATTGTTGGATTGGTCGAATTGTATTTTCCGTAGATGGTGATAACAGAGTATATTAAAGCTATTTGTGACTTATGGGTGGACGAGGATCCGTTGATCTATGACAAGATATAAGGTTGCGTTTAGATGATCTCTTACTCTTGTAAGACTCGTCATAAGCCCGTGAGATTGTGAGACAGAGAAAGAATACATGTTCTCTCCTTGACACTACACGGGCTTATGATGAGTCCTACAAAAAGTATAGGACACCATCTAAACGCACCGTCACTTCTGTAAGAAAAAGAACGAATTAAAAGGACATCTATATAGCATACATAAACATATCAAAGCAACGATAAAATTTTTTAGATAAGTTGGAAAACATCTTATTTATTCGTAATTCAAGTTATGTGTTGTGCAATAATTATATAAAGAGATTCGTTTGAAAATGTATATTATTTGAATAACTTTACGTATAAATTAGTTCATTACATAAATATTCGCTATTGTTAAAACATTGTAAAGTAAAAAATACTATCTGCGTGCATGAAGTATAAATGAGGCTTTGTTCATGGATACCGTATGTACAAGTTTCAATCTGGGGCACGCACAGGTCCCCATAGCATAGCGGTCTCATCGATGAAATTCCACGCCAGAGGTTTCAGGTTCAAGTCTCTCACAAAGCAGATTTTTTCTTATACGGTTGTTTCTTGTGCACCACTTTCTCTTAAATTTTATCTGTCTTTTAATTAATTAATATAATGATTACGATGTATCAATAAGTATAATAAACAAAGCTATCAAATAAATATTATGTTATACTAATAATTAATAATAATATGATATGTATTAAACTCTCTAGTAATAATAATTAATAACATACAATAAACGATATAAATTAATATATAAGATAAAATAATTACAATAAAATAAGTTACATATTTTTTTTCTACTAATATCATATTAATCATGTTTATATTCTCTTTGCGAAAACTAGTAAATATTAGCTTAAATCAAGAAACGATTTTTTAGAACACTAACACTACTGTAAAATATTTTATAAAAACAAGAAAATAAATTCTCGATCGATCATAACATTATTAGCAACTAGCAAATGTTTTCTTTAATCAAGCATACGTTTTTATGATAAAAAAAACGTTTACTTGATACTGTGATATATTTTCATGAAACAGGAAAACTGATTTTTGAATCTATTTTAAGTTTTGTAGCAGCTAGAAAATATTTTATAGTTTAAAGAAAATACTTTTTTAAATTTGAAGTATATTTATTTAATACAAGTAGAAGTATACTAGAATGTCTAGAAAATATTTTACTGACACTATCAAGCATAAAATATTCTTGAATCAAGTAATATTACTTGGTACGAGTAAATTTTTTTTTTTAGTGTACTAAAAGAACCCTACTATTTAAATAGTAGTTAACAAAAGCAAATTAAAAATTTTTTTTTTTATGTAAAAAAAAGTTTTTTTATTTTTCGAAGATATTATAAACATAAAATTCTTTTTGTAAAAACGTAAAAAATCTCTTATTTTTAAGAGCTTCAATTGTAATATTTAAAAAACTGTTGCTACGGATACCGCGGGTACTAGTACATTAAAAAATTATTCATTAAGATGAATATTCATACACAGAGAGCTGGTATTCCAAAATTTATTATATGTATATTAGAAATTACTATATTTTTTAGGCAAGGTGAGACATACTTGTCTGAAGACGCCAATTATAAGGTATACAATAATTTTTTCTACATTTTTTATAGTAATTATGATAGGCAGTCTTACAAAAATAATTATACAGTACTGATAATCATAACTATGTATAACATAGAGGAAATAGTGATGTCATAATATTTACTATACAACATGATATGTTGTGCTGTAATCTTATCAATTTTTCTTATCTTTTAAAGTAGAATTTACTATATCACATAGTAAAACTTCTGATTCTCCAGAATTTCTATTCAACATACTAATAATCACTGTATCCTGCAGTACTTTTGTGATGGATTGTAGATTACGTTAGGCGGTTTATACTATATAATAGAGATATAAACATATATATATATATATATATATATGTATATCTTCCTATTTATATAGAAGTATTAACCAAAAATAGTCCCAGCCACCCCTGCACCTCTCCCCGCTTTCCTTCAGCTCCCCCAAGCTCCCCACAGAAATAACGTAGCTATTCGTTCATTTTGACGTGATTTTTATCCTAATTTTTTTTGGGTTAGCTCCCCCAAGCCCTCCAACATCGTCAAACATTTCCAAAAACAACCGATTGCAGCTGAAGCCGCTCATCCAAAGCCACTCAGGATTTTCTATTTTGCGCACACGTCTTATGTGGCTAATAGACAGAGGCACAACAATAAAACGTGACCATTAGTAATACAACTGATGAAACAGATAACGAAATACCGGTACACTCAAACACGATATAAATAAAAAATAAAAAAATAACACCTACAACCAACTAACTAAATGGACTCGCCCGCTCACGCTGTCTATTAACAGATCATTTATTTACTAAAAGTGTAAGCAGAGAAGTATATTGGGTTTCGGAATAAAGTACATGGAATAATACCCTATATTATACCTTAATAACACCTGATTGCAGGAATCGGGCAGAGTAACCGATTCATGCACATGATGCAAAAAAAAACAAGTGTGTGCAAACCATAATTGTGCTGAAATCTAGAAAACTATATCTTAACAGTTATAAGCTAAGATCTCCTAATGGAATGAGATTTTTTTTTTAATACAAAATATCATTAGCAATATAATTCTGTGTATTATACTTACTGTGAAGGTATGTTATACTTTCAATTATGATGTAAATGGACAAGGTTGGCTGGATAGCACATGTTTTTGACAACATAGAAAAATAATTACATTTTATGATAGCTTATCCCTATATTTGAGAAAAAGAAAAAATTTGTCTTAATACAATGTTCTACTACTACGTCAAGAATAACTAAGTTGGCTCTTCTAAGGCAGGAAATAAAAAACCTTAACGTCAGTTATAACGCTGATTAAACAGGTAATAAAAGACCCGCAAAATTTAGCTGAATACTGAATCTAAAAAAAATAAAAACCAAGCACCTGAGACTAAACAACCGAATAGAATTGCCCGCTCAAACTGTTTATCAATTAATAATTCATTTAGTACTTCAGAATTTAAGCTGTAGTATATTGTGTTTCGGGATACCGTACATAGTATAATCACACATTATCACAGCAATTGGACAGATCAGCCGAAAAGTTTCTGTTTACATAGATTATTAATATCCTGCTTTTCCTTTATGGTTACACTAATTTTTCTATTTGATACCAATTACGATTAAAATATCTGAAAAATTTATAATTTACACTATATATAAAAAACATAAATACATGTAAATGACTTTATCAATGTATATTTCATTTAGTCCACTATAAAGGTTACTAAATTAATTTCGAATTTTTTACCATTTAAAATTTTTTAACGAAACTGAATTTTTAATTTCGAAAAAAACATTTAAAAAAATTAATTAAACGCCTGACCTTCTTCATACGATTCGTGTACCGTATTGACTTAAACAAGAGCTACCTCTGTGAGTTATCTACTTATCACTTCCTTCTATATTGCAGTTTGTATCCAACTTTTAATTAAAATGTTCATCTACGCTTTTTTCATAAATTTTTTCAGTTATTATTAAATATAAATTATTAAACTATCCAAAAATTATTGTGATAAGTAATTTATAACTTTTAGAAAATTAGGTAAAACGAAAAGAAATAAATTTAGTTGCAGAAAATAATTTTTTTTCGTTTGAACGCAATGCACACATATTAAATATTTTAAAATTATAATGCAAGTGTTTACAAAAAAGTTGTATTTGTATTAAGTAATAGGAATGATGGTCATTTTATACTCAATTTTCAACGCCAAGCCGACGGCGAGTCCAAGCAGCACTATTATCTTTCTTCGCCCGTGGAGCGGCAGTGGGGGGCATTCTTGTGTGTTGGAAATTAAATACTTCTCTTAATATAGTTTTTCTACGCTGCCCAAGCCCAACTTCTCGCACACATACACACACAAGTAGGATCTCCCCGCCCCGGCTCCACGAGTGCTCGTGCTTTTCAACGCGGTGAGGTCCCGCGCTCGCTCTCTTGCCTTTCGATCGGCCAAGCGATAACGCCTCTGTTACAAGATTTAGCTGTCAGCTAGCTTAAGAGCCACATCGGATTATTCAATGCGCTCTATCTCTCTACTTTTGCTGCTTGGGACGTTGTTCTTCTCGTCTCCGGCTTGGTGAGCCTGTTTTCGTTCTATTAAAAATGAGTTTTTCTCGTTGTGCTAAAATCAACGATTCTCTGCTTGTGAACTCACATATTGTAGATTATTTAGTTAACTTAAGCTGTCAAAGTTAAAGCAGTCCAAACACTATTTCTATGGTGTAAAGGTGTTTGATTTTCGAATTATTTGAAATTATAGTTATTTGTTGAATTCAAGATAAATCTTACGGGTTTTCGTTGCCTTAGTGCATTCCCCTTGCAATTGATTTAATCTCATCACAATACTCATACAACCGTAATTCTGCTAACGCTTCTTACTCCAGACTTTCCTCAATAAGTCTCGAGCGAGCCAAGCAGTGCAATATACAAATGATGTTATCATATAGATAGCATACAGTTTATGTTTTATTATATAAAACATTCGTTACTAATTCCAACAAAAAACAAATTCAGCAATCACACGTAATATAAATGATAGCAGTTAATTTTCGTTTAACAAAAATATATAAGTATTTATGATTGCACTAACACAGCGAATAATCCACAGCGATGTATCGAAGGTGGTGTAGTTATATTTTGATTTATGATACTTGTTAATTTAGAAAATGAAATGTTTCTGGAAATTGAAATAAACTTTTAAAACAGCACGGGAAAATTTTGTGTATAATAATTCATCATAGAAACTGTACAGAGCCCTAAGCAGTAGCAAAATTACTTCTTGAAAAATATAGTGCTTCAAACATGAAATACTTCTGTTTAGGTCTTAATTTTGACGAACAAAATTACCAGTAATTAAAAAAAAAAAAAAGTATTTTCGCAACAATTGGTAGCACTATAACTTTTTTTTTGTAATAATTTGCAGAACAATTTTAGTAATCGAATGAAATTAGGACGATTGTTTAATTCTGATGAAACTAAAAGATGAAAAATATGCAATTTAGCTTTAAATCGTTTTTATTGCAAAATGTTAGTTTAATACAATATGATCGGAAATTGTATGACTAAATAATGAAACATACAATCATGTTAGCATGTGAAATCAAATACAGTTATATACGATCCTTAAAGAAGTTTTCGAACAAATTGAAATTTTAAAGACTTTTAAGTTGCAAATGCCACTGTTCGTGAACTATCCAGCAAATCAAGTAAAATTTATGTATTCCACTTGTACATAACGTAAACAATGTTTTGATAAATGTCAAGTAGTTATCAGTGAGTCTACAGTTTGTACTATAGCTATATAGTTGTCTGTCAAGCGTGGCTGACCCAATGTCAACGTCTTTATTTGCTTGTCATTTACGCATTTCTTGCTATCCAACTCTAAAAATTTGTGGAGGTGTGGTCCGAGTATTGCTCTTTTGATTCGTGTTGTAAGCGTGAAAGGAAAGTTTTGACAATTGCGAAGTGCGATCTTTGTGGAAAAGAGGGGCATCGACGGCGACACTAATTGTTCAGTGGGAGACAATTACACTTATATTTTTGATCAATCGCACGGGAAAAATTACATGTGTATTTGTTGTCGTATAAGCTGTACAAAAGTGTAGGTGTCTCCCCACTCTATTGCTCTGGCTTTTGAAAATCTTGATGTCTATGGTAAGAGTCGCCGAGTTCGCTCTCTTTCGTCTCGATCGTCAAGCGAGCAGGACGCTCACGCGAAGCCGTCGCTGCTCGCCTTTCGTTCATTGCAACATTTCCATTGCTCAGCCAGCACGCTTTGTTCGGTCGAATTTTGGGGCCATTTTCTCAGTTA
>JAPYYV010011122.1:0-20364 GCA_030522625.1 Copidosoma aretas | reverse complement strand
CACACACACACACACACACACACACACACGGACGTTTTTTCGAGAGTAAAGTACATCGATTCTAACGTCTACAATACGTATTTGTAATATGTTACCTCGACATGTGATTTTCCGTCTATTACAAAGCTTTCTCTATGAAGGAGCAAAATAGCACTCGCCACTTATTTAACTATTCTCATGCTCTCTTAATCACAAATAAAAAAAAAAAAAAAAAAAATTTCACTCAAATAATTCGAAAAAACCATTTTTTTTAAATACTAGGGGCTCCACCCCTGCGCGCTTCGCGAGCCAACCCCTCACAGTTATAGAAAATATTTAATTTCTCGATTTGGTAAGACAAAAATAAAATACATCAATACGATTTTTATTCCACGCAAAAATTTAAAGTACTGTTTTTTAAATTTAAAAAAACTTAAAATTCAATTAAATTTTGATTTTTTTAAATTTGATGTTTGAAATTTCCGCTCTTAACTCACCGCAGCCAATCACATGCATTACTCAGTCTACTCAATCAACGAATCACAGAACGAATAAGTCGATGACAACCAAAATTCATAGGTAGAGAAAAAAACCGTAATAACAAAATTAATAAGGTATGCAACTTAAATTATTTTTGAACAGCTAAAAAAATAAAAAATGTGACGTTGACAGAGATGTGACTGATCTTCTACAAAATTAGAGTGTTTCTTGTATAAAAACGAAAAAAAAAAAATATATCAAGTTAATTCAAAATGAAAATAAAGCTTTTTTAAAGCTTTATCAGATGTTATATACTATTTAGAAATTCAAATAAGGTTTTTTTTGTCTTTAAAAAAGTAAAAAAAAACAAAAACACATTTTTTAACCATGAAAATCGTTATAAAAACCTTATAAAGGTATAAAACTGAAATTTTTTCCTTGGTAGTTAAAAGGACAAATAAAAAAATTCATGTAATACTTTTATTACCACAACTATTCAACTTTTTACAGAATTATAACTGATTTTCCACAAAAATCTGAGTATTTATTTAATAAAAACTAATCAAAATAAAGATTATTTAAGATGCTTTGCCCCGAAAATCCATTTTTATATTTTTGTTTAAAAATCGCGTTTCGGACATAGAAAATCGCCATAACAACCTTAATAAGGTATAAGTCTTGAATTTTTTTTGGAACCAATAAAAACAAACATTTTTAACCTTGAATCATCGAAATCACTCTAAGAGGATCTAGTATGTGACTAATATTTCAAAAAATTGTAGTTTTTCTTAAATAAAAAAAACTACATAAGTGAAAATGATAATGCAAAGTGAAAATCAAAGCTGTTTCAATGCTCGGTGGGATATATGTATTTAGAAAATCAAATCAAAATTTTTTGACTCCAAAAATAGCAAAGAACCGATTTTTGGACTTCAAAAATTGATATAAAAACCTTAATAAGTTGAAAAACTTGAAATTTTTTTCGAGCCGCTACGAAGGCACGCAACAAAACGTTTTAAGCCCTGGATCTTCAAAATCGATCGTAAGGTTTCTGAGATATGGCTGATTACACACACATACACATACACACACACACACATGAAATTTTTTCCAAAAATGGTATTTTTTATTTTAGACACCGTATAAGAAATTTGTAACGTATTTCCACAAAAAATTTTTTTTTATTCATCCAAAGCTTTCTTTATAAGGATGCAAAAACAAATAAAAACATGTTTAACATGTTCGTACATACATATGAAGAATGTAAAATTCAACTATTTTTTTCATTTTATTTAAAAATGAATCGTATGTGATTCTTTCTCTTATCCATTTTATTGCAATTTAGACTACACGTGATTAAATTATCATGGTTAATTAGTATAAATTAATAAACATTGACGAATAATAGACAACCAATGTAACACCATTGACATCACTTGAAACTTTCATAGAGTAGTTTCTAATAACGTAAGTGCGTCATTTCACAAAAACTGCGATATTTTATGAAGCCTATGTTTATAAACAATGAATTTGATTACTTTGATCCGAAACTTTTTTTAAACAGTGTAAACTAATTTTCTATACATAGCCCTTTTGAAATAAAGTAATAAAAATGTTTGCCGTGATCGAAGGATGGAAAAAAAAGGCCAAAATTTCATTCATGCATAAAATTTGAAAATTTAATTTTTAGTGGCTCATAATGTCTATGTGTTAATTTTCTAATTTCTTCAAGATGTATTTTCTAATAATTGGAACCGTCTAGCACACTTTCTTGTCATTACGGAATTAAAAAAAATTTTTTAAAAGTGTACAAGGCGTTTCAATTGTGAAGCCTAGTTTTATCACTTGAATTGCACGAGACAAAAGATTAAGTTGGACCATGTGGTCCATTCTTTGACATTTGGATTTGACCATTTTAAGTACATAGTAGAGCGAAGAAGCATATGAACTAGTTTTTTTCAACTATAAATTCGAATATAATTAATATATCGTACTCTTGCCTCGAATGCGACTAGTCGTAGTATCATCGTGAATATAGAGAGTTCTGCTGACAATAATAAGCGGTCATTACCATAGTGCCCCTAATCTCGGCGGTATTTGGAATTAATAATCAAGTGACTATAGTATACGAAGGCTTATGATGTGTATATGTACCACACTGAATTTTATTCAGAAATTCCTATTTGGGGTTTCAAAATTACCAAAAAAGTACTATTATAGGTCTGTCCTTACCGTAATGCTTTTTTGATGTTTTTTAAAAATGCCATGTAAATCCGAATGTGTTTTCTAAAAATGACAATAGGGCTGGATCCAAAGTTTTCGGCTACTTTAGACCTCACATAACATAAAAAATATAAAAGAAATATTCTACACACTAAATTTTGAAAATCCTATTTCTTTATTTACGTACATGTTTTACAAAAACTACTCTATTTAAGTTTCAAGTGTAAGATAAGTCTACTCACGAAACATAATCTCTTTGTTTCCGGCTCTGTTGATAATCGCTTACTGCTCAGTATAATACGTGTCCACTCGACGAATGACTATAGCACACTGTGAGCTTAGTCAGCTGAGTAAGTCAGTGGTCAGTGACCTACCTGAGCTGCGCACTTCATACTGCGCAATGAGCTGTACACCTCACCAGATACTTTGTTTACAGTGTCATCTAGTCATTCGTCGAGGAGCAATCAACAACAGAGTAAGAAATAAGGAGATGATGTTTCGCGAGTAGACTTATCTTATACTTGAAAATTAAATAGAGTGGCTTTCGTAACGTATACGTATATAAAGTAATAAAATAATAGGTTGTATAATAATGTCTTCATATTTAGTTATTCCATCATATAATATATACACAAGTTGCACAGCCAAACCACGAAGTACTTTACACTAAAATTCAAGACTAATACCATCAATCTCACAACACTGCTGTGGACCATCAGTACCTACAAATCATCTCCCGCTCGCAAACGAAGACGTCCCATCCCCGACTCGCCCTATCTCGATCGAGCAGGAAAACAAACGACGCGCACGAGTACCGACGCACCGGCTCCTAACGGCTCGCTCGTACAGTCGAGACCCACTCCCGGAGCTCCGAGGGACCGACTCCGCGAAAGAAAACGGCAAAGGGTCGCGCCTCGCGCGCTCGACGGACCAACCGGTCGAGCGCGCCGCGCTGCGCAACGAGCGACCGATCGGCTTTCGCGCGCCGCCGGTTCCTCGTGTTCCCCGACAGCCGCTCGCGACTCCACCCTCTCTCTCTCTTCCTGCTCCCGACGAGCACGCCCGAGCGTCAAAAAATCCAACGCCTCGGGGCGTCAGCGGCGTCGCGAGCACACAGAGGGGGGCCCGGACTCGTCGAACGCGTTCGCGGGCGCTCTTCCGGCTCGGCCGTCCGCGGAAGAGGCCGGGCCGGAGCGATCGGCAGTCGTTCGGCGGGATTTCCCAGGATTTTAGGAGAGGGCTGTCTCTCGCCGGAATGGCCCTATAAAAACGTCCCGGGGCGCGTGGTCGTTGCGCAGTGCTCGATCGGCCGTCGAGCGATTTGACAGGATCATCCGAGGCTGACGGGTCGCACGATGCTGTTGGGCGTGAGTATATGTATACATGCCGTGGGACTGGCGCGAGGCGGTGTTCGTACGGGGCTTTGGATGAAATGCAATCGAACACCGTTTGTCCGCTACGTTCGGCGTGCTGTTACTTAAATCGGTGATGCACGTGAGGGGATGCTCGGTTTTAACATCTTCCCGTTGAAGCATCGTGCAAGGGTCTTACGCGGCGCTCGAGAGTAATGGCTAGATTAGCTTCCACGGGATACTGTAATGACTGCTACTTTGGATTTTATTCGCTCGTTAAGACGTGCTTGCGTCATTATCCTTGAGACGATGTGATAATCATCGTACCGTTGCCGTTAACTTTCTTGACTTATAATGTAAACGAAAGTTTCATGAAAAATGTTCAAGGTCGATTTGGCAGGGTATAATGAATCGTTAAATTGGATTTGAGTGTGGCCTACGGCGCGGAAAATGAGAAGATTAAAAGTTAATTTTATCATTCACGTATCAGGCTTCAGTTCATTCCACCTTTATTCTTTCACTTTCAGATTGCAGTAACGTCTTTACTTTTGAAATGTATAATCACACAAGTCGCCGCAAGCTCGCTAGGGTGGCAGTAAGTCAAAAATATTTTATCGTTGGAAATGTGTTTGAATGTCATGCGATTTTCTAAAATGAACTAATAGAACGCATGGCGTTTTTTCGTAAAGTCGTAAAAATGGAGCTTATCAAACTGTAAAGTGCTAGGTGACATGATTGAAGAATCACCGACGTTGTACTTTGATAAAGAAGTCAACATTTGGTTTTGAATAATAATTTTGTAAAATTCCATTTCTAGACTTGACAACAATCACTTGACGATTGAAAACCAAGTCCACGATCTCAGTGCATTGGGATCTCTTGGAGGTGGGGGATGGAACCTTGGCGAAGCAGAATCAGGATGGCAGCCCCAACATACCTTATCCTTAGGTGAACACGTGGAGGTTTCCAAACCGATTCCTGTACCAGTCTTTAAACATATCGGTAAGACTCTCAAATTACTGAGGTTGATAAAACAAAGGCGACTTATTTCTAATGCCAAAGTCAAGGACACCATAGTTATAGACAACTCACTAGTGCCCTGATAAAATCGTGTCAAATATTGTGATAAAGTACATAATATTATTCGAGACGTTCAGTCTTTTATGATCGTGACTTACACTGTATCAAAACATTTTTATACCATTATTTTTTATTTTCGTGTTGTACAGGTATCGATATGACTTCTTTGCGGTGTACATAAAAAATTATCGGCTTTCTATGAGAGGCTGCTTTTGAGAGACAATTTTTCAGTTAATTTTTCTCTACAACCCTACTTGACTTTTATCCTGATTGTGCGTCTTGACGATTCGAACAATCAATGTCTCATTGCATTGTTAAGGTGTTGGGTTTAGGAATGAGGCATCTTAAGAATAGAAATCGAAGAAAAAAAGCATCAGCAATGATATTCTTGCAGGAGTACCTGTCCTCAAACCCATCCGTATCCCAGTGGCGCACATCACTGCTGTAGGGGTGCCCGTACCATACCCGGTTCACGTGCCTGAAGTTCAACCGATCGCCATACCTGTGATAAAAACCGTAGCAACGGTAAATATTTACCATTTCAATCATTCGATATATATTGGAAAGCATGCTGTTCTCTGACATTTTTGTATTTTGCTGCGTAAATTACATTAAAATCATTATTGAGCTCACTAAGTATCTTGGAGCATAAGATGCAGTCAGCATTGGTGAGATATAATCGTTTATTCTTCACAAAACATGGTTACTTTTTTTACAAGAATACAAAATTGATCTAATAATGATATTAATGGTTTGAAGTGCATGGAGATTTAATCAGTTATTTTAAAGATTTTTTTTTATTAAAGTTACACAGTGACGTAGTAAATTATTTATTTATTTATTTCTTGATCATACCGAAGGACTGAAAAAATTTGTCCTGCAACGAAAATGCATGCGACCGTTACTACATAAATTTTATTTGATATCTTTTGAAGTAACGATCGGCAATTGGTGGTACGCCGAAACTCTGTATGTTTAAGAAAGCCTATGTCTTACATTATTGGTTTCATTATAGAAAATAACTTCATTTTTGTTGAAAACAATGATTACTATATTTATCTGAATATTTTCAATTAAAAAAAACTTTTTTTCATGTTCGTTGTTTATTCATTACATTTTATTTAATTTATAATGCATACATTTAAGTAAGTTTACGTCATTCTACGTAGGAACAGAAAATTTTACAAAAACACTGTTTCTTTGATAACAGGTAGTCGAGAAGAAGAAACTCATACCGATAGAAAAAGTCACACCTGTGTTGATAGAGAAGCCCGTCCCCTTTGAGATTGAGAGGCATTCGATTATACCGCACTACAAGCCTTATCCAAATTACATTCCAATTTACAAACACATCTATCATCGAATCCGGAGCCACGGCTGGGATCGCTAGTATGGAGGAAAGTTCGTCTACTTTCAGCTTGAAGAATCTGATAATTGGCTCTCCACGGGGATTGATCAGGAAAATACCGGGAAAGAAGAAACAAGTATTTGTGGACGATTCCGGAAGTAGACTCGGGAGTGAGTGGAACATGCATTCAGTGGAAGATAGTTGATATAAAAAATATTTGCAAGAGATGTTTTTGGACGCTAATTGATCGTCTATTTGGACCCATTTTTTAAATTACATTTTTTTAGCCTGATTGAGTATTTTTTTGACTTAATTGAGAAATAAAAAAAAAACTTTTTATTCATTAAGTGTAACCGTGCAATAATACTCATCAACATAGAGTGTTTAAAAATAAATGGAAAACATTAACATTGTTATCATTCTTGTGATACTTAGGACTAAGCAATTGCAATTGGACTCTACTAATATTTTCATGGGCAATTTTTACTGTATCTTTGCGTGATTGTTGGAATAATATCGTCCTGTGCTAATAAAACAATACAACTCTTGATGGTTCAATTTGATGGTCACCTTGGCATTGTATGTTCATAAGATTCGAAAATAATTTTTTTTTAATTCATGAATTGCAATGTGCTTAATAAGATTGAAAAGTATCGGATCAATAAAATTCTTCTGCACTGAGCAATCATTACGTAAATGCATTAGGAGTAATCATATATTGCTCAAATAGAGATGTTCAAATAGTATAAGAACATATGATTTCTCTATCGTATTCAGCCAAAAAGATTTGTTGGAATCTTAGCTAATAATTTCAGTATGCCAAAAGTGAGAGTGTCCTGAATATGAGTGCTGATGTAACAACATTAGCAATTAAAAAGAAAGAAAAGAAAAATATTTTCTGTAATTTGTATTATTATTGTTATTATTACCTGTACATATATTTACATTAATAAAGTAGATACGTATCTTATACAATTCAAGTTAATTAACTCTGGTATGTGATAGAAATAATATCCTGTGTCTAATTTAACACATCAAATATTTTAGATTTGGGTGACATTTACAGCCTTTTCGAGTTGCTCCCGTGATTAAGAAATGCGAGAGTTAACCAACTATTTGATAGCATCTAATAACACACACTTATATCGACTCCTGGTATTATCAACCATGCAAACATGAAAAAATTAGATTGTGTCTTTTTAGTTCATGACTGAAAGCGCATCTTTAAACAATTTTTCACAGTTTTTTAATCTCAACTTTTTAATCATGATTTTACTTTGACTTTAAAAAGTCTACGGTTCGCAAAACAAAGTAGAAACAGTCGAGTGAGGTAAGACGAGCCGTCGATGGGTGATTTCCACTGAAATTTTTTTTTTTCATTTTAAATAAACGTTTATCCGAATCAAATTTCGACGTCAAAAGTGATCTCGTTACTTTTCCTTTTTTCCGCCCTTGGACACCGGGCACCGATCATTCCCACCAGCGGCAATCAGCGACCCAACTTCCCATCGCGCCCAACACAACCAAGAAAGTACTCGGGAGCCGGCAGTTCCCGATCAAAAGCAGCTGCCACCGAAAATATGCGGCCCCGCCGTTATTAAACTTGCTACCTCCAAACTCTCGTGCTGAAAAAACCCCCCGCCGCGATGCATGTAATTGGCGAAGAGGCGAGGTTTAACGACGCCCCGCGGCGAGGGCCCAAAGACGAAGCTCGCAGTAGCTGTTGTACGAGCGTGCGAACGAGAAATCAGCGGCACTTTGTCGTCCGGCTCGCCACGACCGGCTGTTACCGAGCGCCGGCGTACGCAACCACGCGCGGCTGCTGAGGCAGTAATGCGGGCCGCGGGTTTTTTGCGCGGGTCCCGGGGAGCGTGACGCGTTTACCGCTAATTCGCGAGCAATGGCTGTTGCAGACTTTACGCCGCTTGTTTCGCTCTCTCGGCCCACGCCCTCGTTCGAGTTTGGGAGTTTGCGGACGACTTTTTTGGCTCCCGCGTGATTTATCGATGAGGAAGCTGGGATCTCGTTCGTGGCTTGTGGTGTTTGACGATTGTCCGTTTTGGCTCCATTGAATCAAAAGATTTGTGCGAGACTTGGGATGCGATGTGCTCGTTACGTGCTTGCTTTCACCGGGGAAGAAATTATCCTGGTTTTTAGTGTGAAAAAAAAATACGTGTGAATCATCAAGATTAGCCTTTATTATTATTTATTCATCGATTGTTCTGCGTGCGATGAAATTTTATTTTTTAGTTCGTTAATAAAAGTGTGTAGATTTGTTGGTACTTCCTTCGTAAACAAGTAGAAACAGTCGGGTGAGGTAAGACGAGCTGCATACGTATGGAGGATTTTGAGTGACTTAACCTGATCCACATTTGAATTTCATGGTTCTCAATCTTGAAGTACTCAATGAGAACAGCAAGTTGCATTGTCATCATTGTCATGATGAGTACTTTTGTCGGAAAAAGTATTGATCTAGAAACGGGTTGTAAATAAAAAGTTGAGTAAAAGCATGTAAAAACGTTGTTGCGTTTGTTCAATATTTATAGGAAGAAAATGTTCTAACAATGTGAAGGTTCGTTACCAACCCGATTGACAAACGAGCATTATTTTCCCAAAAAGTGCGCAAAAATTTTTTTTTTCAAAAAATCAACTGGTCTTCTGTCCATTGGAAAATGCAATTTTCAGGCACAATGCCACTCTAATGGGATCCAGAGTCGAACATTTTCTGTAAACACGCCCGCATGTACCAATCGCCAAACTCCTCGATCGAAAGATCCAATCACGACTCGGAGATCGAACGATCGGGAAACGCGCGGATCTCATTACGCAAAGGCGATTAGCTAATTTCCCGAGCCCAACTCTCGACGAGACGCGAAAACCAGCACCGACGATACGATACGCGGGAACGGCTTCTGCTCCCCCGAGACCTCCCGGGTGAAAGCGGGCGCCACGACTCTGCGACGCAGATCGGGTCGCGTTTCCTCCTCCGATCCCCGAAAAATCGAAAAACCCGCTCGGCTCGCGCTGCACGCGATCCGCCGCCGTCGGACGAGCAATTACCCGCGGACCGGCTCGCTCTTCCGCGCCCGAGAGCGCTCGGAGCGCGGGCGCATTGTGCGTCGGCGAACAATCGACCGAGGCCCGAGCGGATGGCCCGGAGAAAGGTACCGCGCCGCGTTGACAGTGAGGGGGAAAACCGGGGCCGGTTTATTTAAGGAGCCGAGGGCGCCGGGGTCGCGTCCAGTCCGGTTTCTCCTGCCCTGGGTGGACACGGCCGGCGTCATGGCCAAGCTTCTCGTGAGTGCACCCGGGGAATTTTGCCCGTAGCTCGAGCGGAGCGTTATTTTTTGCATCGAGTGCGTTATTTCTTTTGCCGATCAAGATGTTTGCTGTAAAAAGTGAATTAAGAATTGAGCGACCGGTGCAATCGTGTCCAATGGAAAGAGAAAATATCCAATTATCCAGCTGTCGAATAATTCATAGCTTGTCGTTGTTGTTGTGATTTGTGATTGCAAGTCGAAAAAAAAACCATTATTCTGTTCGTCACAAAGAGATAAGACTCCGGTAACTATTCGATTCGCCGTCGGGTGCTCGAAAAATCACACGATCGTATACACTTTGTTTTTCAAACGTCTAGATTTTTGGAACGTCTTGATCCGACATTTCGGTCGATAAGTTACGATTTTCATGAAAATACGACCGACGGACAAAAAATAAACGACCTTCATCCCCAAGAAACTTTGCTGCTCGACTAAAAGCGATCATTCGCTCCAATCGAACCGCTCGCCCCTCAGGCGACAACAGCAACAACAACACCAACAGCCCGAACTCGTTCCAGGTCCCACTGTCGGCCCTGCTGTCCCTCGCGGCCGCGAGCCCCATCACCGTCCCCACCCAGCCGAGCGGCTTCCAGACCGGCCATCAGCTCTTCGCCCCCGTCCTCCTGCAGCAGCGCCTGGCCGAACGCTCCGACCCCCAGTACCACCAGCTCCGGAACCGCCAGCACCAGGACCTCGGCTCGGACTACGCCAGCCCGTACGGCGGCTACGAGGCCGGCGACGACGCCCACCCCACCGGCCAGCAGCAGCTGCAGCACGATGACTACTCCGCGGCCCTCGCCGACTTTCACGGCCAGTACCATCGGGACAGCGAGGACGAGCCGTCGGGGAGTCTCGGCGGCGGGCCCTTCGCCGACCGGCCGCACCACGCGCACGCCGAGCCCGTCTCCGAGCACGTCGAGGTCTCGAGCCCGGTCGTCCGGCCCGTGTACAAGAAGATCGGTGATTATCATCCGGACTGGGATGGAGGGGCCCGTTCCTCGGGCGTGCGTCTCTGTCGGGCCGGTCGATCGAAGGGACCGGGGGTGCGGCGGAGAAAGGGGAACGGTCGGCTCGAGGACCTTCGATTTCCGAGTGGGGGGGGGGGGGCTGCAACCGAGCGGGGGAAAAGGGGCTCCCGGTGCTGGGTCGCAGAGGTTCCTCGCTGGTGCGCTGGGGACGCGGTGGATGCGCGGTCGATCGGTCGGAGGAGGATCTGGAGGGGCCGATCTCGTTCGGGGGCTCGCTGCGAGTGTACCTTTGCTCGTGCGGCGTGGGGTTTTTCGATCGCGAGGCTGTCGTTCGTGGCCGTTCGAAACGCATGGCTCTCAAAAAACAAAGGGTTTGCGGGTACTCGTAGCGATGGATGCGTTTTTCAATTTTGATGCGTGAATTCACGAATGCTTTGTACAATTGTACTCAGCAGTACGTTTGATTCAGCGTCGGGGACAAGAAGTTTCTTAAGAAATTTGTCTTTTGGGAATAACGTCGATCTACAAGCGTGCGTGTACTTCCACATTTCTCCCTCTCTATCTCTGTCCGTCTGTGCAGATGCATTTTCTTCGATCGCCGTTGATTGTTCAGGATATAGTAGCTTTGTTCCTGCCACCTTGTCGTGATACGAGACACTCGACCCGTTGAAATTGGTATTACAGTTCCTCGATTTCCGAATGGATTTTTCCTTTTGCTTGATAGAAAATTTGTTCTTATTTTCTAATTTATCGTTCGTATTTAAAAATGAAATGGCTTTTTTTCTCACTGCCGCAAAGATTTTAAGACTTTCTAGCTTGCTTTCATGTTAATATTGGATACGTATTTAGATATTTACAACTTTTATAACAATTTTTATGATTATTATTATTTTTTTTTTTCAGAACAACTTAAGTCTTAAAAATAGTACACCATCATTATTTGTTATTTAGTTACCCCATAGAATTTCTCAAGTAGAATACGAATTCTGTCTCTTCAATTTCACAACACCTATACTTTTTTAGGGAAAGCGATATCATCTTCTCAGTGAAAAAAGATTCTTATTCGAATTGAAATTTATTTTTATTGACACAACTATTTATATTGCGACACTAATAATTAGTCGATAACAAAAACAAATGAAACATCTGTTACACTTTATAATAAGTAGGATAACTACTTATTTTTTCATAAAGGGCATCATACGCGAAAATTTCGAATGAATTAGAGGATACAACGCAGAAGATCAATATTTTATTCTGGTACTTGATTTCATCTTTTCAGTAATATAGAAAATGTGCTTTTGGTATCATAATACGATAAAATAAAGTACAAATTAAAGTATTATGTTGCGTATGATATCGTGTCAGTATAACATAATTATCAACTTTTCTACGCAAACTTTAGTTCAAAATTAAAATACAGTGCATAATGCACAAGCGTTGAATTTTTCTTGCTCCTTTCTTGATTTAATGTTTGAAAGTACATCGAGGTACATGAAATTATCATTATTTGTCACAGGTGTTCCAGTATTTCATCCAGTAAAAATCCCAGTTTATCGTCCCGTGACAGTGGGCGTACCACAGGTGGTTTTAATGAACTACATTAATTTATTATTTTAATAATTCTCGTATTAATCAAACTCTTTTGCATTATAGCCTTATCCCGTGGCAGTACCTGTTTCTCACCCGGTCCCAGTACCAATCATCAAGACGGTTGCAGTAAAAGTAGAGAAGAAGGTAATTTCATTCAAATTTCCGTAAAATTATTTATAATTAATTCAATCTTGCTCAAGTAATCTAAAACACTAATAAATCGTTCTCAAGATATTGCATTGAGTCTTTTTTATTAATGTAAACGGTACTTTTAATTGCCGCAAAATGTCAAATTATTAAATATATATATATATATATATATATATATATATATATATATATCATATATTGAGACATTAATTATCCATACCACCGGCATTGATGGACATTTAAAATTTGAAAATTAGTTAAGAGTCCATGAGCATTTTTCCATGGATGATTCGTAGAAAAGTATACATTATGCCATCGAAAAAGCCTAAATAATTCCATAATAAGCCTACATAAAAAAAGACAAAATATTTATTCCATCAGTAAATTAATTATATCTGATGTGTGACGATTTGTTTGTTATTTCCAAAATTTGGTGATCTTTAAATTAGATGTTCAACATCATACTAACACTGTATCAAATCATATTTTTTGGAGTTCACCCTTGTCTCCAAGAAATTTTGGTGGTAAAATGATACAAAATTTTTTGTTTAATGGAATATTTTGAAAACAGAATTTTCGAGAGATAACTGGATCAATATTTTTTGTGAATGATGTATTGAATCATAATTAAAAATGTTTTTGAGTATGTATTTCAGCAAGTATTTCCATCTCGTTAGAATTTCTTTACATATACTCGTTAAATAATGCACAACTAATACTTAATATTTTACAGGTTCCATATGCAGTCGAAAAGATAATAAATGTTCCTATAGAAAAACCCGTACCGTTTATCATTGAGAAGGTTCAAATTACTCCAGAATATAGGCCTTATCCAGTAAAAATACCTCTGTACAAGACGATTTATCATCACGCCAAGCGATACAAGCATAGTCACGATGACGACGATGATTAGGCTAGAATTTGTTATGCATGTTAGCCAAAAAGAAGTGCCGCGGGAGAAAGCTCAAGGTGTGTAATTGTTCGAAAACTCACGCGACAACTTCTTTCCATGCGTATGGACACCAGGGCAGTATTATATTGAGTTGTTTTGTACTCCTTGAGAAAATATTTTTTTTATTTTGAAATGGGAAACACTTTCTAATTTAAATTATTTTTTTAATCACATCCTTCCGCGAATAGAATTTGTGAAACGTTTTTTTCTGTAACTGACGTGAGCAAACTCGTTATTTTTAGATATTTATAAAAATTGCGTTCAACGAAGTACGAAATAAAACCGTGTGTCGGAATATTTTAATCATAAATATTATATCTGTTGTAATGATAATGTTTTAGAAAGTTATTCGTCTGAGGAATATTCTTTGCAGCATAAAAAACTTTATTTATAAAAGTCAATTAGTTCTTTTGAATTTATCTTAAAGAAAACATACAATACTATCTGCCAAAATTTATAAGAAGTAAAGTACAAAATTTTTCTATCAAATAAATAAGTATTATTAATGTACTTAAACGCAAGTGAGTAGGACGTTCACTGCAATGCATAATATCTTACAGAGGCTTTTTTTTAAGTGATATACGATTATACCTACGTTAAATGTATATAATATACAAAATCAATAGTATGTGCACATAATTTGAGGTAGTCCATGTATTTTTGACAGAAACTATTAAAAATAATATATAAAAACTTGTGACTTGCCGGATACTAGAATATAATTTAAGCGTCAGCTCAATGAGCTTGGTGGTTCCTGTTTGAGGTCATACTTATCTTACACGTAAATAATCATAATGCTTTTAGGCTACGAGGTCGTACCCTTCAACTGTAATGAATTTTTATACTATTAAGATTTTTGCAATAAAATATTAAAATAATAATAACATTTGTAAATCTTTTTTTATGTTTTTGTACATAAATAGAATCAACCGATTTCTAGCACTTGACAAATTCAACATACGGCTCATTTTACAAGTTTTAAATTTTCATGGAATGAAAAAATCTAGATCACAATTCTTTGGAAATGTATACTGCAGGCTCAAAAATTTCAATTGCAATTAAAACTTTGTAACAAAATAGCCACCATCCTTAATATAAGCCAACCATATTTCATGCTCTCTAATTCTGGTTCTTTAGAAATTATATAGAAAGCTGTATGACATCATGTAAAAGATACCAAGTAAGTACGTATGCCAGAACTTAAAAAGGTGAAATTGTGAAACAAGGAAATTTTTTCGAAAATTATTTTGATATCAGTATTGACTGACCTTACTTCTATTGCCGTGTCTCTTAATAAAAATGTATTTGTTAGTTGCACGCTCATCTTTCTCGTAGAACAGTAATGATGCTTCTCTCATCTCCCAGTTCCTCTCACAGGGATCTTATCTCCTGTGCAGAATGAAATAGTATGATACAAAGTCTAACAAAATCTATTTGTCTTCCTAAATACAATAATTGTATGATAGTTTTTTTTTTAACAGTAACCATGCCTGTTAAATATTTTACTTTTGAAAAGTTTTTACGTTTCACCAGCACGAAATCAGCTAAGCAATAGTAGAATACTAGCCTATTGACATTTCATGTTTGATGATAAAGTTAGTTATAGTATTGAGGTTTAAATAAGTAAGATTAACGTTAAACATATGGTTGATATTTTTCAAGCAACATGTTAAAAACAAAAGAACCATGGTAAATAATGATTACAAAGGTTTTACGATGTGGTGTATTTTAGACTAGCACAGTTTGATAGTTCATATTTTTATAACTATTTTTATGATTTTTTCACAAATCTCAAACATTTTTAATTTTTATTCCGCCATGTACCAAAAAAAAATTAAAATTACAGAAATATAAGTGTCTTGATGTGATTGTATCTTTATTATGGCCACAATAAATATCATCTTTGATGAAACCATTTTCGATAGCTATATTTTTAGTTATAAATGAATATATGTATGTCAAATCGGGAAGAGAACAAAAAAATTTTGCTTCAACGCATCTTATTCCTCAGAAATGTGTAAATACAAACTTTCCAACTGTATTGGAATGCAGTAATTGTCATAAAAAATTATCGGACATATTTTATGACGACGAATTCTTTGGGTTCTAGTGTATTGATTTGAGACAAAAAAATCATTCTTGAATCAAGAACGGACAAATATATCATAACATTTCACAAGCAAAAATAATCATTCCGCATGTTTGATGAAATATTTACAACTCAGCAAAAAATAAAAGAAAACCGGTTAAATTAAAAAAAAAATGAGCTAACAATGCCTCAGAATTCAAAATGTACAGAATCGTTCTCTTGAAATGTTATCAAGAATCCAAAAAAAATTTAGAGCCATCATCAAAGAAGTTTTCGACACGTTTTGTACACAAATCTTATTTTCCAACCACATAGTTATCTTTTCGAAAAAAAATATTCAAACACTTGCACAGCAATTTATTGGTTTATCAGTTTTATGAGATTTTTGATTGTCATTTTTACGTGTTAAAGTGGAATTATGATACAAGCCATAATCTGATTGAATAAGGAAACACACTCATATTATACGTGCAGACCTAAACTACAAGAAAAACGAATCAAGAACTTAGCATTTGCTACGTGTATACGTAAATCGCGCAGCAGATGAAATCCAAGTTCAACATCCTGAGCGCCATCGAGCATACAAATCATTCCAAAGCGATCTGACCAGAGAAAAGGTAATGCGGCAAAACGCCCGTGCCCGCGCGCACCCACCCCGCCACGAAAAAACGCGCACGTGGCATCGTACTGTTGGTTTTCTCGGCGAATACATTTACCCGCTAATTGTCCGTGACGGAATAACCACATGTACATACTTGCAATCGCGCACACCCAAGAGAAGTGGATCGGGCGCACAAGGCCATGCAATTACACGCGTACGTGTATTACACGCATACAAATAAGCGAAAAAATGCATAAGCACACAGAGCCGGGCTTTCGCCGCGATTTGCCGTGTAAGTAGTTCGGAAATCGGTGGGAGAGAAAGTACCCGCCGAAGATTGGATTGAGATTGGATAAAAGTTTAAAACGCTAATGGGCGCGGATCGCCGCGGCCGCTGAGGAGTTGTAGCTTATATCGGTCAAGATCGCTCAGCCGCCAGCTCTGCTCTGCCGACGACTTGATCGACGGTGTAACAGAGAGGCACATCAGGTGGCCGGTGTTGGCGTAGTAGTGGCCGGTGAAATGCTTTTGATTGAGCACGTTCGCGCCTTCATGTTCCGTCATTCTCGGGCGTGTGTACGTTAGTAGTCAGCTGGACCCTGATAATGAATTTTACCCAACTATAGTTCGTTGCACATGTGGTATCATTGACGCGTTGACAAAATATAATCGAAGGTGATTTATAATTTTCTTCGGTAGGAAACCAAAAGAGCATGGTTTTCTTTGATTTTCAAATGTACTTTGTTTCGATCAATTATTAACAATATCGAAACGGTTCGGTAAAAACTAAAAATTTAACAACACATAAAATATCTAGCTCATCTAAGGGGACTATAAAGTCTTGTTTAAAAACTATCTAAGGGGATCGAAGGAATATGTGGTAATCTACTTAATCAATATGTTTGTTTTGAGTAATGACACTGTGATTCGAGGGAATATACATGTAGTAAAACGGAAATGCAGATGTATCATATAAAGAGTTAATTAAAAGATTAATTAAGATTATACCCTCAAATAAAGCTTTAAGGCAATAATGACGAAGAAAAACTAAAAAGGTGTTAGGTTGGAAATATCATCTTCCGTTCTGACAACATCGATTGTTTCAAGACTAAATACTTTTCAGATTGTTGTTGAGGTATTTTCTCAGAACCTTACTAAATGGCGGATTGGGTTTTATTTGTGTTTTGTAGTATTTACTTACAATACAAAACTATGACTGAACAACTACACTTCATCAGTAAGGCAGATTCATATTCAAACGCTTGAGTCCTACATGTCGTTAATTTACGTAGTTACTTTTTTATGATTATTATAGATATTTTACCTTAAATTTAGTTTAGTATCGTTGTGCTAGAGTTCTAAATAATTCCATTATATCTCTATTAAATTTGAAATAAATAAAAAATAACGATTACTAGTTTATTTATTCGCATTTGAATTAACTATTAAATTCAATTATGAATTGAAATGCCAATCAATTAAAAAAAAAAGAATTCATTGGTTTTGAATTAAATAGAATTTTTAAGGTATTCGAATCGTGCAGGAGACCCACTATTTTTTAAGTTTAAGAAAAAGGCGAATAAGTAAAAGAAAAGTGTCATTCATGTCGTTTTTAATAAAACAATCGAATTTAATAATAAATTGAAATAACTTTCAATTAAAATTTAATTTTAATTGTAATTGTTTAAGGAGGCTTGGGTGATTTTGAATAAAATTCTGGCTAGCTCTGAAATTCACAGATTATGTAAATAAAGTATGCCAGATTTAAAAAAAAAAGAAAAAAATGGGTAGGTCAACACATTCATTTTCGAGAAAATTGCTTGTGAAAATTCGTCATTTTACATGAAACCTTATGGAACTCTAAATTCAATTGACTACTGTACTTAACGGGTCAACACGTTAAATTTCGATAAAATTGAAAGGAAGGTAATTTATCATCTTTTACGCATGCGCAGACGACAATGACGAGTTCTTATCATTATTTTCATCGATATTTTACAAATTTCTAGGACAATTAAACTCTTCAATTTTAGTATGTTATTGAGATATTCATACATCATGATAATAAGCACAAAATAAATTTTTAAAATACTTAGAACCTTAGAGTGCCCCTCGCTTGGTACGGCACCAAACGCCCAAGTCACCTTAAATGATTAATCAAATATTATGGAATCCTGCATTTTACAAATATCGCCAATGATAAATAAAGTACGGCCTACAAGTATTATAATACAGTATTATCAAAAATTATCAAGTGATATCAAAGAAGCTATCATTCTGAATTGTTGTTACTTTATAAAGCTACTGTATATATATATATATTAATCATCAATAATATAATTATAAATCAATGAGGTAAACGGTCATGGGCCGCATAAATGAATTTCAAATATTCTTTCAGGAAAGTTTAATAGATCAATCTTTCAGGCCCAATCAAGTTCGCTCACGCCTTTCGCGGAACAGCTCGATCACAGCGAGAAACGTGCCTCGAATACGCGAAACCGCAATTATGCAAGTGCGGGTTGATGGTAAAAACGCAAGTAAACTGCAATGCCTGCCACTGCTGAGGTGCAAAGCGTGGCTGCGGGTAAGGTGCGTGAGTGGGACTATCCTCCCTTCTTGAGAACGAGAGATATAAAAGCAGTAACGTCGAAAATTAGGATTAGTCATCCGAGCTCCTCATAGGACGAACTTCGCACTCTACTATGATCTGTTTCGTATGTTTGAATTTTAATTCTTCCGTGTTGATACGTGATTAACATAAGTTTATATTGCGCATTTTTTTCATGGTGATAGTAGCAATTGTAGTTCGTTTGTAGTGAATAGTTCTAGTGGAAGAAATTTAAATTTATTGCTCCCACTTTAAGTTTATATGTTGAAATAATACGTTCACTGTTTGGAAAAAATTACTTTTTGTTGCTAAGGATTTTTGTACAGTTATTTCAAAAAGTTTGATAATCAAGGGAATTGACTGGTGCCTGACCAACTTTATGCTGTGTACGACAGGGATGCGCGATTACCTTGCTACAGCTCGCTGTATCGTTAGTATCAGCGATCTGCTCTCATAAATAGAAAAATTATTGCATTCATTTATTTACTATTGATAACATAAGCCATAAATTAGAGATCTTACAATAAAGTGATCAAACAAAGCGCAGCCATGTTGTTGCTGCAACTATGTCTGTATACATTGTTTGGTCTTCCTTTTTTTTCGCACCCACTCTCTCTCTCTCACTCGTACTCGCACGCTAACTGCGCTGTGATTGGTGTTCGAAAATGTTTAAAAATGTTTCAAACCAATCAGTAACCACACGGGCTTAGTCTGATCACTTTATTATAAGATCACTACCATAAATGAGCATGTGAACGATTGATGATTCGTAATCGTCAGATATTTTATTATTCAGAAATAAATCAATTGCCAAACATTTTCGTAAATTGTTGATATGGTGTAAGTTATAGCCAAAAAGTACTGATTCTCATAAGGCACTACATTAAAAGACGAAATATAAAAACATTAATTTTTTTGTGGAAAGTCTTAAAAACATCTTGACGTTAATCATCTTAGACAGTGAACTCCTTTATGTAATTAAAACACTACAATCCTAGAGTAAGGATTTTATTAAAAACATATTTTCAAAAATACATAAATCCCAATAATAACTATGGTACTAAATCATTATTATTTTATAGCTTATAATTGTAGGTATCATTGATTCTTGTCGAGCAATAAGATGGGACGTACCAAGTGGACCAGCAGGGCTTCATAATTTCGGCCACATGCCGTTCGATCACAACATGATTAGTCATGGTAATTTTCTTGTCAACAATTATAAAATAGCAAAAATTATTTATTTATCGCATGTAATAATCGTAGCGGAAATTTAAAATTAATCTTTGAAACATAATAGTGAGAGTCAATCAATAGTTGTAGTAATCGCGAGGTTTTTTAGTTAGAAAAATTAGCACTGGCATCATTTTTTAATTATTGACGTTCTAGAATGCAATTTACAAATCTTGAGGCATTAAGTATCGGAGTCGAATGAATGATCGATGCTGTATTATCCCCCCCAAATTACAAAGAAAATCATAGAGATTTACCCCAACGGCTATAGTAACTTCCAGTTTGAACGCTATAGTAATCCGGGGATAAGCCATGTATATTCAAGGAGGTTTGATAATTTTCTTGAAATGCAGCGAAAGCAGTGAAACTTTAAACAATTATTATT